>JARBWK010000016.1:6366871-6499891 GCA_030556195.1 Anolis apletophallus
CCACAGGGCAGCAATGACAAGAAGGTATTGCCAGAGACAGGGGGAGTGGTTTTAGAGCTTCTCTGTCTGGATACAGTGTGTCCCTGGAGATTGGCTGGGAGCAAAGGGGGAGGAGCCGAGCTGGCTAGGAGGGAGAAATCCTGTCAGAAGAATTTTAGTCTTGGGCTAGGCTTTGGGGGAGTAACATCAAAGCCTAAGCAGAGAGTCTGAAGCAGTCTGCTCTATAGCAAAGCTTCCAGTGAATATTCTGAGCTAAGGGGTCAGGGTAGCTGACAGCGCTTAGGGTCAGAAGGAAATTCAGGGTGACGCTGAGAGTTTAGAGCCGGTAGGGCTGACTTGTGATAGTCAGTCAGGATGCCTTTTAGAGATAGAGGTGGGCTCTGAGACTGAGAGCTAACAGGAGACTCTTAGACGTAGGACAGGGCTGTCCAACTGGCGGCCTGGGGGGCCGTATACGGCCCCCAGCCCCTTCCCTACGGCCCCCTAAGCTTTTTAATAATAATAAAAAATTAAATTAAAATATTTCAAAAAATTACCCACTTCCGGGTTTCAGAGCAAGTATCGCGAGACTACGGAAGCCACACGGATTTCGCTCTCAACGCGAGAAATCTCCCTGCGTTGAGAGCGAAATCCGTGTGGCTTCCGTAGTCTCGTGATACTCCTGTTGCCGAAATCTCGGCTACTTAATCCCTGCAGCCCACGCAGACGTGATTTGTACCTTCCCGGCTGCTGCCTCGTCGGTCGTCGCCTCTGCTCGTGGTCAGGCTGCTCCTGGATCCTCGCGCGTTTGGGATGGTAGGCTAACCATTATGTTATTATTATGTAATTGTTATTGAATTATTTAATGTTGTGTATTTGAATGCCCTTTTGAATGCCCACCCTGCATTTAATGTTAGTAAAATATTATATTTGACTGTATGGATGCCCCTTTTGAATGCCCACCATTTAATGTTGCATTTAATGTTAGTAAAATATTATATTTGACTGTATGGATGCCCTTTTGAATGCCCACCCTGCATTTAATGTTAGTAAAATATTATATTTGACTGTATGGATGCCCCTTTTGAATGCCCACCCTGCATTTAATGTTAGTAAAATATTATATTTGACTGTATGGATGCCCCTTTTGAATGCCCACCCTGCATTTAATGTTAGTAAAATATTATATTTGACTGTATGGATGCCTTTTGAATGCCCACCCTGCATTTAATGTTAGTAAAATATTATATTTGACTGTATGGATGCCCCTTTTGAATGCCCACCCTGCATTTAATGTTAGTAAAATATTATATTTGACTGTATGGATGCCCCTTTTGAATTCCCACCCTGCATTTAATGTTAGTAAAATATTATATTTGACTGTATGGATGCCCCTTTTGAATGCCCACCCTGCATTTAATGTTAGTAAAATATTATATTTGACTGTATGGATGCCACTTAATGTTAGTAAAATATTATATTTGACCTTTTGAATGCCCACCCTGCATTTAATGATAGTAAAATATTATATTTGACTGTATGGATGCCCCTTTTGAATGCCCACCCTGCATTTAATGTTAGTAAAATATTATATTTGACTGTATGGATGCCCCTTTTGAATGCCCACCCTGCATTTAATGTTAGTAAAATATTATATTTGACTGTATGGATGGAATGCCCACCCTGCATTTAATGTTAGTAAAATATTATATTTTGAATGCCCCTTTTGAATGCCCACCCTGCATTTAATGTTAGTAAAATATTGTATTTGACTGTATGGATGCCCCTTTTGAATGCCCACCCTGCATTTAATGTTAGTAAAATATTATATTTGACTGTATGGATGCCCCTTTTGAATGCCCACCCTGCATTTAATGTTAGTAAAATATTATATTTGACTGTATGGATGCCCCTTTTGAATGCCCACCCTGCATTTAATGTTAGTAAAATATTATATTTGACTGTATGGATGCCCCTTTTGAATGCCCACCCTGCATTTAATGTTAGTAAAATATTGTATTTGACTGTATGGATGCCCCTTTTGAATTCCCACCCTGCATTTTATCTCAGTAAAAGATTATATTTGACTGTATGCATGCCTCTTATTAGTAGTAAGCCGGGGGCGGAGCCGGGGGCAGACCCTACGGCCCCCCAGGTCATCAGTGACCGGAATTCAGGTCCCTGGGCCGGTAGAAGTTGGACAGCCCTGACGTAGGAGTTTGTTAGCAGGTTCAGACAGTCCAGGGAACTTTCAGTAAATAGAAGTTCCAGGGTGTAGACATCTGCTCGCCACTAGTTTAAATATTAGGGTGAGAGAGTTTTAGAGACAAGTTTTAGAACTGTCTAAGATTGTGTTTAAGATCTAAGAAAGTGTAGCACACCAGTTCTCGTTTGTGCCTGGAGGGCAGGGGGCAGCACCGGGGGTCCCACTAGCATTGGAGCCAGTTGATTCTGAAGAGGATTTGGAGGGGCTAGAAGAAGGGGATTTTGAGATAGCTGGGCCTTCTTCTCCCACAGAAAGTCTGGCCTGGGATGACGGCTGGCCTGACCCTTATGAACAGCAGGAAGGCCAGTCAGAATTCGAAAGCAGTGATAGTGAAGATTACGAGCGGCGGGGCGAGGCTCGCAAGAAAGGATGTGGGAAACAACCGAGGAGAGGCCCGGGAAGCAGATGGGGAGTTCGGACTCTCACGAAGATAGGGAACCAGGTGCTGGGAGGCAAGGTCGAACCTTGATAGGAGACGGAGCATTGAGACTAGCAGGAGGGTTGGTTCCACAGCCTAGACAGACCGAGGGGCTCGCAGCACAGATTGAGGAGGAGAAGCCTAGAGCGTCGGGGCCTCGTCAAGGGATTAAGTATAGGATCAGTGGGAACGGATCCTCAGTACTTCGGCCACGTCTCACCTATGCAGATGTGTAGCGAAGCCAAGACCACGTAGCTAATTTTGGGGCTAGTGGCCTGCCAAGAAGAGTTTTATATTGCAACCTTGTTTTGATCCTGATCCGCTAGCTAAGCGGAGCCTTGCCAAGTCTTTGGAAGTGACTGCCAAGTTTGCCTTTTGGACTATACCTTTTACCTTTTGGATTACTTTGATATTTTTATGGACAATTACCTTTTCAACTGTTTTATACTTCAATAAAGTAGTTAGCTGATTATCGTCTCTGTGTGTGTGATTAAGGGGCCGGCCTAGGTCTTGCATCGTGACAGAAAGCCATCTGTAGAAACCAACACTCTCTAGCACATTTTCTGTCAAGTTACCATTACGCTCTTGTGCCTCATTTGTAAACCATTATGCTCTGCACCTTTTCAAAGCCAGTTGAGTTAATAAACAATATCTTTGTTAACTGTTAAGGAAAGCCTCCATCGTGTCTCTTTACTTTTTAGTGTGCCAGTTCCCGCCTTCCCACTGTTCCAGTCAAAGGGGGAAGAATTTTTACCTCAGAATCCTCTCAGTTGGTGTGTTTAAAAGGAGCCTAGCTAGAAATATTATTTTAACAGAAAATCCTAAAGAGAACTTTAGGTGGGTGGTAGCGTTTGTAATAATTTGATACCCCAAGTCGTCACATATTAATTTGAAGGGATACAGTGTTCCCTCACTACTTCGCGGTTTGCTTATTGCGGACTTGCTGTTTTACGGATTTCAAAAAAAAATTTTTTTAAAATATATATCATGGGATTTTCGCTGTTTTGTGGGGTTTTGCCGCTGGCGGTCTCCAAGGCACTTTCCCTCCTCAGTCCTCCCTCCTTCCAGCCTTGAAGGGCCTTTCCTTCCTTTCCTTCACTTTATGTTAAGTTTATGAAGACTTGAAATAGTGTATAACTACTAAAAAAATGTCTCTCGGCATTACTTCGTGAACGAAGATTCTTAGGAAGGACTCATCCCACACTTTTTACAAGCGCGTTGATGACTAAAAAGGCCAATCTGAGATAGGCAAGTTCGGTTGCAGAAAGCACAGCAGAAAGTCTCCTTGGGTGATGCTGTTTCCAAGTTGCGGTTCTTTCTGCGTTGTTGTTTCTCTTCGAGACCCATTCGGCGAGTCTTCTCGAAAGAGGCCACAGCATTGTGGATAGTGCATCTCCATGCCTAACAATGTGAGGCCAGGGTGGACCATTGTTGGTGATCAATCTGGCCGAGCCTGAGATGTTTTTTCAGGGAGTCCTTATATCTCTTTTTGGGGGTGCCTCTCTTGCGCTGACCCGTGGCAAGTTCACTATAGAGTAGTATTTTTGGGAGGCGGTGGTCCTCCATTCTAGAGATGTGCCCTGCCCAGCGCAGTTGTGTTTTCCATAGCATGGCCTCAATGCTGGTGACCCCTGCTTGCTCAAGGACAGCAACATTAGTCACATAGTCGGTCCAGTGTATATTTAGGATTGTGCGAAGACAGCACTGATGAAAGCGTTCGAGGAGTCGTAGGTGTTGGCGAGAGTTGACCCATGTTTCAGACCCATAGAGGAGAATAGACAGTACGATAGCTCTGTACACGCTGATTTTGGTGCTTTGCCTCAGGTGCTTGTTGCTCCAGACTCTTTTGTGAAGCCTTCCAAATGCACTCTATGCCGAATGCACTATATGTCTTTGATAATCAGGTAGGTGATCTATCACTTTGTCAATCTTGGTGTCTGAAGAGATGATGCTTCCCATAAGGTAGGTGAACTGCTGAACGGACTTAAGCACAGATGTGCCTACCAGTTGCTGGATCTTGAGCAGAAGGGGGGATTATGGTGTTCTTCCTGTGGTGCGGGCTGGTAGAGGACTTCCGTTTTCTTCAGGCTGACTTCCAGCCCAAACAGCTCTGCAGCTGCTGCAAAGCAGGATGTGAGGCGCTGCAGGGCTGCTTCTGAATGGGCGACAAGGGCAGCATCGTCAGCATAAAGCAGCTCACGGACTAGATAGTTTAGAGTCTTAGTGCGAGCCCTCAGACGGCTTAAGTTGAACAAGCTGCCATCAGTACGATAGCGTATATATATGCCGTCTTCTTCTTCGAGGTCTGCCATAGCCCTTTGGAGCATCATGCTGAAGAAGATTGTAAATAGTAGGGTTGGTGCAAGAACACAACCTTGTTTCACTCCATTAGTTATGAGAAAGGGCTCCAAGAGAGCATCGCCATATCTGACTTCACCGCGCTGGCCCTCATGTAGCAGGATAATCATTTTGAGGAATTTGGGGGGACATCTTAGACGTTCCAGGATCTGCCACAGACCTTTTCTGCTCACAGTGTCGAAGGCTTTGGTGAGGTCGACAAATGTTACATAGAGTCCTTTGTTTTGTGCTTTCCCTCCCTCCAGCCTTGAAGGGCCTTTCCTACCTTTCCTTCACTTTATTTTAAGTTTATGAAGACTTAAAATAGTGTATAACTACTATAATAATGTATAAATATTAAAATAAATATAGCATCTCAATATAGCATCATGGTTTTTCACTTATTGCGGGAGGTCCTGGAACCGAACTCCAGCAATAAGTGAGGAGGGAACACTGTGTACACAAGAGTAAGATGTGGATTTTGGCCACAGTATTGAACTTACAGGTAGAAAGATGAAATACAAAATATTCAGATGCCTACTGGACTCCGTACCCTCTTGTTTCCATCAGTGCCTTGAGGCCGTCACTGGATGGCTGCGTGCCAGTAGATTGAGGGTGAATACGGCAAAGATGGAGATACTGTGGCTGGGGCGTCCGGTTGGTGGGGTGGTCCAGCTGCATACCCTGGATGGCGAGGCATTATGCCCGTCATCTTCTGTAAAGAGTCTTGGGGTTACTTCAGACCAGGGGTGGGCAATTACCGTCCCTCCAGGTGTTTTGGATTTCAACTCCCAGAAATCCTAGCCAGTTTACCAGCTGCTAGGATTTCTGGGAGTTGAAATCCAAAACACCTGGAGGGCCGGTAATTGCCCACCCTGCTTTAGATCCTTTGCTGCCGATGGAAGCTCAAATCTCCAGCGTCAGCAAAACCACTTTCTTCCATCTGCGGCAGGCTAGGCGGCTGGCTCCCTACTCATCCAGAGTCGACCTGGCCATGGTGATCCAAGCCACAGTCATCTCGAGACTGGACTACTGTAACACCCTTTACATGGGCCTGCACTTGTCCTTGATCCGGAAACTTAAGCTCGTCCAGAATGCCACTGCACGACTTCTTACTGGAACTCCGGTGAGAGGTCACATAACTCCCATCCTTCTGCAGCTTCATTGGCTTCCGGTCGAGCACCGGATCACCTTCAAGTTGATAGTGTTAACCTTCAAGGCCTTGCTCTTTGGCGTCGAGTATTTATGCCACAGCGGAATAGGCAACAGAAATATAGAAGTTTAATTCCCCATCGGCCCAATAAACTCCAGTCTCTGTTCGTGTGAATAATGACACTCTCATTCAATTCACAAGGTAAAAATATAACTTTGTATTGAATTGTATTTAACAATAACAAGCTAAGCATGGAAAAACAACAGCAATCACAGCTACCTTTCTAAACATCCTTTCCTCACAGATATTTAATCCCAACTGTCCTCTTCAATGGACAATTCCCAACTGTCAGATCCCAACTGTCACTTTTTAACTGACAAATCCTCAAGATTCCATTTATCAGTCTTGAGACAGCGCCATCTGGTGTCAAACATGTCACACTGCAGAAAATACATCTTGTGCTGACTCATGAATTGCCATTCAAAATGCAATAATCTGACACTTGCATGGTCTGGGGCCGTTGTATCTGAGGGACCGCCTCTTCCCCTACCAACCCCGGAGATCACTTCGCTCCGAACCTCCTCGAGGTACCTAGCATTAAATCTATCTGCCTGGCGTCCACTCAGCGTAGAGCCTTTTCAGTGGTGGCACCAGCAATTTGGAACACCCTCCCAAATGAAATCCGGGCCTTGCAAGACCTACCAGCATTCTGCAAGGCCTGCAAGACTTATCTCTTTCAGTTAGCATTTAACTGCTAAATTGTGTAACTACTTTTGGTCAATTTAAATGCTGTTTGATTGTAGTATGTTTTTAATGTAAGTGTAAGCCACTCCGAGCCCTCGGGGAGTGGCGGCATCCAAGTTCAAATAATAAATAAATAAATAAATAAATAATAATAAATAAATAAATTATTATATATAAATAATAATAATAAAATTATTAATTAATAAATAATGATATCATGTATAGCTGCCAAGTTGCCCTGAGCTCACCATAACTAAGTGGCAAGCCGGGAGGAATTCGGTGTGCCGAGCTCCTCGCAAAGGGAACTATGCATGTTCTCAATGTCCCATGTTTTGGGGGCCGGGGAGGGGCGAGAGAGAGGCCTGGGAATAACCCATGGGCTGGGGAAGCATTCTCTGTCTGGAAACGATAATGGACAGATTGGCCATGCGCGCATTTCCATTGTTCCGACGATTCTGCTTTGCCCCCGGAGTGTCACTCCGAGACAACGCTTTCGGAATGAAGCATGCCTGAAACATTAATGAGCGAGTAATGTTTATTGCAAATAATTGAAATGCAGAGCGATTTCTATTGGGGGGGCCGGGGAAGGTTATTATCCCTCTCTCCGAGGAGAGATGGATCCCCAGGATCATTTAGCTGGGAAGGAACAGGGCTTCACGCTGCTCCCATCGGCCATGTCGGGATTAAGACTTCTTGTCAGGCAGGGCATGTGGAAACTTTCAGGCGTAAACTGATTCCTTCTGAGAGGCGTCATTACCAGTAAATCTATAACATTCCTGCAATTAGGACCTAGGTAGCCAATCTCGACATAACTGGATTGCATTTCTCTGCCACCTCTGTTGGTTTGCATTGCGCCTCAGACGTCTTCAACAACAATATTTATGTGTGCCTCTGATCTGTGTCGGGATATATCTAATTGTAGGTACTAAAATCCCCATTTATTAAATGTTCTCATTCCAGCTAGTTGCTAGGGAGATGGCTACCTCATTTTGACCTCGCCAGGATGACAAGCCGTTAAAATAGCAAGATGTGTCGGAATATTTTCTCACAGGGAGACCTCTGAGCTTTGCCTGCTCCGGACTTCGTTTGTGATTGAATCAATTACACCAGAAGGTTTTGACAGGTGTAATTACGGCATTCTGGGGTGATTGTGTAAGTCCCGTCATTCAGACCAACGAACAAGTCAACTCCTTTCTATTGGGAATTCCTTAACCCACTGTTTTTCAACCTTTTTTGAGCCGCGGCATATTTTTTACATTTACAAATCCTGGGGCACACCACCAACCAAAATGACACAAAATGACACTCTAACACAGTAATACATATAGTTAATATGTTTTGAAATGTATTTATACACTCAGTGTGAAACCTGGGCCTGTTTCGATGAACACAACATAGATATCCTGGCAGGAATGGCAGAAAGACACAAACTTCCCACACAGAACTCCCATAACCAAGAGAAAATGCTATAAGAGTTTGGTGGGCATTGACCTTGAGTTTTGGAGTTGTAGTTCACCTATATCCAGAGAGCACCATGGACGCAAACAATGTTGGATCAGGACCAAACTTGGCATGAATACTCAATATGCCCAAATATGAACACAGATGGAGTTTGGGGAAAATAGACCTTGACATTTGGGAGTTACAGTTTCTGGGATTTATAGTTGACACACAATCAAAGAGCATCCTGAACTCTTGCAACAATGGAATTGAACCAAACTTGGCAGATTGAACTCTTATTACCAACAGAAAGTACTGAAAGGGTGTGCTTGAGAACTGACCTTGAGTTTGAAGTTGTAGTTCACCTACACCCAGAGAGCACTGTGGACTCAAACAATGTTATGTTGTTTGTTTTCTATCCAGAATCACAATGTTGGAAGGAGACTCACCACTTTAAGGTCCCTAAAACAGGCATGGGAAAACTTCGGCCCTCTGGGTGCTTTGGACTCCAACTCCCACCATTCCTAACAGCCTGAGGCCCTTTCCTGCTTAAATGGCTGAGGGGGGAAAGGAAAAGGGCCTGAGGCTGCTAGGAATGGTGGGAATTGGAGTTCAAAACACCTGGAAGGTCCAAGTTTGCCCATGCCAGCTTTCGACAGAGACCTCTTCCTCCCCCTTCCCCTTTGCGGCCTTTCTTCCCCCTCCTGCTTGAGCACTTACTTTTTCTTCTACACTGCCGCTTCTGTCACCATTTTGATCCGAGGGAGCAGCGTGAGCGTGTTCAGGAGGGGAGGGAGATGTGACCCGGGCGGGCACTGCGGCGCCGACGCGCCCCAGAGCAAAGCGAGGCAAAGCGAGCAGAGCGAGGCTGGGAAGAAGGGAGCCCGAGTGGAGAAGAAAAAGTGTTCGGCAGGAGGGGGAAGAAAGGGTATTGGAGGTTCCAATTTCTCATGGCACACCTGATGATCGCTCACGGCACACTCGTGTGCCATGGCAGACTCTTTGGGAAACACTGTGATACAGGATGGTAAAATATTTATTTATTTATTTACAGTATTTATTTGCAGTATTTATATTCCGCCCTTCTCAGGGCAGATTACAATGCACATATACATGGAAACACAGAGGCAATTGAACATTCCAGCTTTCCAGCTTCATGAGGGTATGCTTGATTCTGGCCACAGGGGGAGCTGTCGCTTCGCCGCCCACTTGTGATGGAGTACTTCCTCATTTTTACGCACGATGCTGGAATGTTTTATGGTGTCGTAAATTAGTTAAATTAGCCTCCCCGCATAAAGTGGTAACTCAATTTCTAGGCATGAGAAAAATGAAACGGAAATTAAAAGGATAAGGTAACTCAATTTCCTACTTGACAGATGCAACTGTCTTTCGGGCTGCATAGGTCAACAGCAATCTTGACTATTTATGGTTGGGAGCTCACTCCGACCTGGCCTGTCTTCGAACTCATGACTTCTCAGTCAGTAGTGATTTAATGCAGCTGGCTGCTAACTCACTGTGCCACAGCCCGGCGTCCCCTGGGCAACGTCTTTGCAAACGGCCAATTCTCTCACACCAGAAGTTGCCATTTTTTTTACTTCGCTCCTGACACAAAGTAAAAAAAAAAAGCGGCAGTTAGAAAATACACAAGATCTGGACCAGTTCTGTCGTTAAAGGTCGCCTTTTAAGGGCTGAGAAGCTGATCATTGTCATCATCGAGTCACTTCGTCTTGGACAGGGTCTGAATTTTCTCCTCTGCCTGTAATGTAAGATTAGATCGTGTTTGCAAGGGCAACGCTAAGGATGAGGTCAGTCTCAAAGCTTCTGCCAAACATCTAATCTTGTATCTGCCGACTCTGCAGACGGATTGAAATGGAAAATATGGAGAGAAAGGGGATATCAATGTCAGGGACCTGGTTGGCTTGCAGAAGGGACGGGACATCAGCCATAACACTGGAAGGGTTCTGTTGCTCCTTGTTGATTTCACCTTTGCCCACCGACATTGACCAAGTGGGTCTCAGATTACTCTGATCTCACACAACCCTAAGGCAGGTATTTAATTATTTACTTGCCATGCTTCTATACCGCCTCTCTCAGCCCGAAGGCGACTCGAGGCGGTGAACAAGCGGCAGCAAATGCCCACATACAACACATCATAATAAGATTAAAAAGAATCATATAAAACCATATAAATTAACAATTAAAACTACAAAAAAACAAATCTCAGCTCCACAATCTTAAAATTGGTTTCCGTTTCGACGTCATACTAATCCTTTGATCTCGATTAATTAAAGTTCGTCTGCCAAAGCTTGCTCGAACAGCCAAGTCTTGACTTTCTTACAAAAAGTCAGGAGGGAGGGGGATGATCTGATGTCACTAGGAAGGGAGTTCCAAAGCCAAGGAGCCACCACTGAGAAAACCCTGTCTCTTGTCCCTGCCAGGCGCGCCTGCAAAGCAGGCGGGATCGAGAGCAGGCCCTGTCCGGATGATCTTAAGCATCTTGATGGTTCATAGGGAGAGATGCGTTTGGACAAGTAAGTTGGACCGGAACTGTTTAGAGCTTTAAAGGCCAAAACCAGCACTTTGAATTGTGCCCGGTAGCAAACTGGTAGCCAGTGGAGCTGGCACAACAAGGGATTTATACGCTCCCTGAATGCCGCTCCTGTTATCAACCTGGCTGCTGTCCGTTGAACCAGTTGAAGCTTCTGAGCAGTCTTCAAAGGCAGCCCCACGTAGAGAGCGTTGCAGTAATCTATACGGAATGTAACCAGAGCATGGACTACCGTGGCCAAGTCAGACTTCCCAAGGTACGGGCGCAGCTGGCGCACAAGTTTTAATTGTGCGAATGCTCCCCTGGTCACCACTGAAACCTGGGATTCCAAGCTCAGCGATGAGTCCAGGATCACACCCAGACTGCGTCTGCGTCTTCAGGGGGAGTGTAACCCCCTCCAACACAGGCTGTAACCCTATGCCCTGTTCGGCCTTTCGACTGACCAGGAGTGCCTCTGTCTTGTCTGGATTCAATTTCAATTTGTTCGCCCTCATCCAGTCCGACACATCTGCCAAGCACCGGTTCAGGACCAAAACAGCCTCCTTAGTAGTAGGTGGGAAGGAGTGACAGAGTTGGACGTCATCTGCGTACAGATAACACCGCACCCCGAAACTCCGGATGAGTATGGAGATTAAGGCTTTTGAGGTGTAGCTATGGAGCATTGTCCAACCCAAATAAGAATTTCTGCCCCCAGATATTCAATATTCTTTCAGTTCCCAAATTTCTAGAATTATAGAACGAGACATTTAACAGAGATGTCAAGTGAATGTAAACACAGAGATCTATTTTTCTGTGTTTGACTTCACTTGACAACTTTTCCTGCCCCGTCCTCTGAATGACTATTGGGTGTTTCTGAATGCTCAGTTGAAGTTTTAAACTACTATATAATCTCTCCCGGCATTACTTCGTGAACGAAGATTCTTAGGAAGGACTCATCCCACGCTTTTTACAAGCGCGTTGATGACTATAAAGGCCAATCTGAGATAGGCAAGCCCGGTTGCAGAAAGCACAGCAGAAAGTCTCCTTGGGTGATGTTGTTTCCAGGTTGCGGTTCTTTCTGCGTTGTCGTTTCTCTTCGAGACCCATTTGGCGTGTCTTCTCGAAAGAGGCCGCAGCATTGTGGATAGTGCGTCTCCATGCCTCCCGATGTGAGGCCAGGGTGGACCATTGAGAGAGAGAGAGAGAGCAAGCGAGAGAGAGAGAGCATGCGAGAAAGTCAGCGCGCGAGAGGGAGCGAGAGATGGAGGGGACAGACAGAGACTTTGCCGGGAGAAGGAGTGAGGAGGGGCATGAGAAAGGGGGAAAGAGGGGTGCAGGCCAGTTTTGGGGTTTTTTTGGTCCGTGATCTGCCCCCCTCCCCCGGCTTGCGTCCCTAGGCCATGGCCTCGTTGGCCTTATGGGTAATCCGGGCATGAGCTGGCTAATTGCAACATTCACACCTGCCTCCAACAGACAAGAGTTCTTTCTCCCACCCTGGAGATTATTCCACAGATATATAAACCCCACTTGCCTCATTTCCAACAAACCTCACAACCTCTGAAGATGCCTGCCATAAATGTGGGCAAAACATCAGGAGAGAATGCTTCTGGAACATGGCCAGACAGCCTGGAAAACTCACAGCAACTCGGTGATTTTGGCCATGAAAGTATTCGACAACATATTTATGTATTGGTATGACACCCATAGTTGGATGGAAAGCAATGTCCTGTTGTTTACAAAGCACATGAAATGAGGACTGTTGGCAGCGGTGAATTAGCTAAAATCTGGACTTGATGATTGATCAATCAATCAGTCAGTAAATCAATCATTGGCTTGAAGCATATATCTTTCACCTCTCATGCTACTAGGTTTCCAAAGTAATGTGCAAACACTGAACACTCAACGGAAACATTGGGAAATGCCCAAGGTGTACATCTGCACTGTAAAACTAATGCAGTTTAACTGCCATGACTCAATGCTGTGGAATCTTGGGATCTGTAGTTTGGAATCCTGGGATCCGTAGTGGTTCATATATTATAGACCAATACAGTCTTCCCTTTCTCTTAGGGAAGAGCTTGGAGTGGGACAATAACTCTCTGGGGAGAAGGGAAGTCAATCTTGCTGACTGTGCTGCCTTTGGCTTTCATCTTCCCTTTTCGACAGCCTGTTTTTTCAGCCTCTGGCTCTAGTCCCATTGATCTCCCCCTTTCATTCCAAGTGTTTGGCCATCACCACCATCCTGCCTGGGTGGTCTGTCACCCCCTGAGATGGAGGATGGTGGGGCAAATGTCTATAGATGAAGGGTACGGGCATATCACCAGATGACGGGCTTCTTGGACAGTCCTCAGAAGTGGACCAACCCGGGCCCCACGGTTACGGGAGAAGGAGGAAAATGGGAGAGTTGGATGGAAGAGATCCTTCTCTCACATCATGAAGCATTTAATGTATGTATTTATTTATTTACCATATTTATATACCACCCTTCTCAGCCCGGAGGCGACTCAGAGCGGTTTACAAATGCCAAAGTTCAGTGTCCTCAATAACATAAAATATAATTAAAACATTAACATATAATATTTATTTATTTATTTATTTTACGACATTTATATGCCACACTTCTCACCTCAAAGGGGACTCAGAGAGGCTTATAAGTAAAATGTAAATACAATATATTATATTATTGCCCTAGCACAATATTATTATTATATATTACATTGCACTATAACATTATACTGTTATAACGGAAGTCCTCTACCAGCCCGCACCACAGGAAGAACACCATCATCCCCATGTCAGCATAGGCAAATCTGTGCTTAAGTCCGTCCAGCAGTTCACCTCCCTGGGAAGCATCATCTCTTCAGACGCCAAGATTGATAAAGAGATAGATCACAGATTAGCAAACGCATATAGTGCATTCGGAAGGCTTCACAAAAGAGTCTGGAGCAACAAGCACCTGAGGCAAAGCATCAAAATCAGTGTGTACAGAGCTATCATACTGTCTATTCTCCTCTATGGGTCTATAACATGGGTCACCTATCGCCAGCCCAACACCTACGACTCCTCAAACACTTTCATCAGCGCTGTCTTTGCACAATCCTAAATATACACGGGACTGACTATGTGACTAATGTTGCTGTCCTTGAGCAAGCAGGGATCACCAGTGTTGAGGCCATGCTATTGAGAACACAGCTGCGCTGGGCAGGGCACGTCTCTAGGATGGAGGACCACCGCCTCCCAAAGAAACTACTCTATGGTGAACTCGCCACGGGTCAGCGCAAGAGAGGCGCCCCAAAAAAGAGATATAAGGACTCCCTGAACAACATCTCAGGCTTGGCCAGATTGATCACCAACAATGGTCCACCCTGGCCTCACATCGGGAGGCATGGAGAGGCACTATCCACAATGCTGCGGCCTCTTTCGAGAAGACACGCCAAATGGGTTTTGAAGAGAAATGACAACGCAGAAAGAACCGCAACTTGGAAACAACATCACCCAAGGAGACTTTCTGCTGTGCTTGTAAAAAGCGTGGGCTGAGTCCTTCCTAAGAATCTTCGTTAGCGAGGTAATGCCGAGAGAGATATTACTATATTGTATTATACCATAATTTTGTAATTTTACTAGTAATATTGCATGTAATATAATATAAATATATATAATTATAATATTGTATTATTGTTATTAGTATTATATTGTATTATATTATAATATAAATATTATATGTATACATTATATTGTATTATATTAAGCATAGCACAGGAGACAATGTGGAACTGTATTCTGGCCAAGCTTGGTCCAGTTCCATCATTGTTTGAGTCTGCAGGGCTCTCTGGATGTAGGTGAAGTACAATACAAACTCAAGATCAATGCCCAGCAAACCCTTCCCTTGGTCATGAGAGTTCTGTGAGCCAAGTTTGATTCAATTCCATCGTTGGTGGAGATCAGAATGCTCTTTGATTGTAGGTGAACTATAAATCCCAGCAACTACAACCCCCAAATGAGAAAATCAATGCCCTCCCAACCCCACTAGTATTAGAATGTGGGTGTGTCTAGTTGGTTATGGGACTTTTGCGTGCTAAGTTGGGTTCAATTCCGTCGTTGGTGGAGATCAGAATGCTCTTTGAGTGTAAGTTAACTATAAATCTCAGCAACTACATCCCCCATATGACAAAAATCAATCCCCCCATACCCTATACATTTTTTAATTTGGGTGTACCGTGTTCCCACACTACTTCACGGTTCACTTATTGCAGATTCGCTGTTTCGTGGACTTCAAAAAATATTAATTTAAAATATATATCATGGTATTTTCACTGTTTTGTGGGGGTTTGCCGCCACCGCTCTCTGAGGCATTTTCCCTCCTCAGTCCTTCCTCCCTCCTTGAAGGGCCTTTCCTTCCTTTTCTTCACTTTATTTTAAGTTTATAAAGACTTAAAATAATGTATAATTACTAAAATAATGTATACATATTAAAATAAATAGAGTATCCCTATATCACGGTTTTTGCACTTATTGCAGGAGGTCCTGGAACCTATCCCCAGCAACGAGGGGACATTCAGGCTCGGATTACCCATAAGGACAGCCTAGGCCATGGCCTAGGGGTGCAAGCCGAGGGGGGCGCAGTTCACGGACCACTCACTCGCTCCCTGGCCACCGCAGCCAGGCCACCACAGCCAGGCCGCCCTCCCTCCCCATTGAAGACTTGGTGGCGCCATCACCGAGGTGCCCTCTCCCTCCCACAGGCCCAGTGGAGGGCCAAAGTTTGCCTAGGCCTGTACTAAGGCCAACCTCCCTAACCTTTACACCGAGAGGTGAGCGCGGGAAGAAGGGCCTGCGGGGAAAAAGGAGGAGAAGCAGGGTTAGAATTAGGCCAGGATTCTCCTTGCTCCTTTTGGGGGGAAAGCGCGGGTAGTGAAAAAAAGGGAAAGAGGGAAGGAAGGCGGATGTCCCCCCCCCCCACGTCTCTTTCTCTCTCAGTGCCTCTGTTCCTTCCCCCTTCTGCCTTGTCCTGCTTGCCCCCCTCCACTCCCTCCCCTCCTCCTCCCAGTGCCCACCTTTCCTGCTATCCAAAGGGAGAAGGGGAATCGCATTCCTCTTCGGGGAGAGTCTGCTGGTCGCGGGGGCTTTCTCTCTTCATGCCACCCTCCTTTCCTTTCCTTCCTCTTGTCTTTCTCCAGGTCCAGCGAGGACCCCTTTCTGAGAGAAGGCAGTCTCTACACTTATTATAATGAATGCTATTTAACCAACTTGGCTCAAGGATCCTGGGAGTCTGAGTGATGGGGGAGGGGTGCGTGTGCGGTAGAGGTTGGCTTAAAGGGGGCGTAATTCCAAAGTGTGGCCTAGGGCAGTGTTTCTCAACCTTTTTTGAGCTGCGGCACACTTTTAACATTAAAAAAATCCGGGGGCACACCACCAACCAAAATGACACAAAATGACACTCTCACACAGTAAAGAACGGCTGGGGGATGGTGGCCTGCTGGGAGCGCCGAAGCCAGGGGAGGGGGAGGAGCCAGGCCGTGCCATGCCCCGCCCCTCCCCCGGCTTCAGTTCTCCCACAGCCGCCAACCTTGAGGGGGCAGTGCCAAGCCAGCATTGTGCTGGCTCTGCCACTGCTGGCTTGGCACTGCCCCCTCAAGGCTGGCGAAGCTGTGAGAGCGCTGAAGCCGGGGGGAGGGGACGCCATGCCCCGCCCCCTACCCCACCTTCAGCTCTCCCACAGAGGAGGAGCATGAGCGGTGGATGGGCTTCAGTGGGCGGGGCTCGTCCTCCGTGCGGCTTCAGAGAGCAAGGGGCGAGAGTCATGGTGGGAGTCATGGCAGATTGAAGGCTGGTGGGAGTCATGGCGGATTGGAGGCTGGCTGGGGAAACGGCCGAAGGAGGCGGTGCCCCGGCCCCTTCTTCTTCTTTGCCGCCGCCCGGCCCTTCCTCCTTCTCCCCCAAGCAGCAGGAGTTCAGCAGGAGGAGGGGGGAAGGAAGGGGGGCAGAGAGCTTTTTCTCGCAGCACACCTGATGATCGCTCACGGCACACTAGTGTGCCACCGCATACTGGTTGAGAAAGACTGGCCTAGGGCACAAAAAGGTGTTAATCCGGGCCTGGGGACATTGTATCGAGTATTTGTGCCAAATTTGGGCCAATGAATGAAAATACATCCTGCATATCAGATATTTACATTACAATTCATAACAGTAGCAAAATTACAGTTATGAAGTTGCAATGACAATTGTGAACTAGCAACAAAATTAATGTTATGGTTGGGGGTCACCACAACATGAGGAACGATATTAAGGGGTTGCGGCATTAGAAAGGTTGAGAATCACTGGCCTAGCGGAAAACTTCAGCAGAACGCCTTGCTTGTTCGTTGGTCTTGGAGTCAGGATCATTTGACACACGGGACTGAGACAGATCCATCTTGAAATATCATTATGGTAGAACATGAAGGAAGATGTTTTCCGGCTTCTGTAGATTCCCCCCTTTAGGGAAGAGAGGGCTTAGTTTTTGACTCCAGACCGATCCCCCGTGGTTTGTTCCAGCTGCGGCCAGATGGTTCGATCCAAGGATTTCACTGCCTCTTTCTCCAGCAATGCCAGAAGACCACATGGCAAAAAACTTTATTTTCTCATCCTCTCATCCTTAATTGATTTTCAAGGGGCAGCTGCATTTGGAAAATCCTTCTACTCCGAGGGTGACTTTTGACGTAGTAAATATTTGCTTCCGTGTGGCCGTTGGTCATTAGTCTTTAATGACTTTTTGACCATTTCCATGTGATAAAGCCAAGGAATGTTGGTCTCTCTCTCTCTTAGCCAAACGATGGCATTTCCATGATGGCTTTTCTCTCCTCCCTGTGACAAATGGTTTCTCAGCCTGGGGGAGTCGGGATTCCTTGGGGGAGTCATGAGGGGTCACCAAAGACCATTAGAAAAAAAAGTATTTTCTGTTGGTCATGGCACTTCTGTGTGGGAAGTTTGGCCCAATTCTATCATTTGTGGAGTTCAGAATGCTCTTTGATTGTAGGTAAACTATAAATCCCAACAATGACAACTACTAAAAGTCAAGGTCTATTTCCCCCAAACTCCACATTTGGGCATGTTGAGTATCCCTGCCAAGTTTGGTCCAGATCTATCTTTGTTTGAGTCCACAGTGCTCTCTGGATGTAGGTGAACGACAACTCCAGAACTCAAGGTCAATGTCAACTAAACCCTTCTAGTATTTTTCTGTTGGTCATAACACTTCTGTGTGGGAAGTTTGGCCCAATTCTATCATTTGTTGGGTTCAGAATGCTCTTTGATTGTAAGTAAACTATAAATCCCAGCAATGCCAACTCCCAAATGTCAAGGTCTATTTTCCCCAAACTCCACATTTGGGCATGTTGAGTATCTGTGCCAAGTTTGGTACCCAGATCTATCTTTGTTTGAGTCCACAGTGCTCTCTGGATGTAGGTGAACTACAACTCCAGAACTCAAGGTCAATGTAAACTAAACCCTTCTAGTATTTTCTGTTGGTCATGGGAGTTCTATGAGTCAAGTTTGGTCAATTCCATTGTTGGTAGAATTCAGAATGCTCTTTGATTGTAGGTGAACTATTAATCCCAGCAATGACAACTCCCAAATGTCAAGGTATATCCCCCCCCCCCACCTCCACCAGAGTTCACATTTGGGCATATTGAGTATTTGTGCCAAGTTTGGTCCAGATCTATCTTTGTTTGAGTCCACAGTGCTCTCTGGATGTAGGCGAACTACAACACCAAAACTCAAGGTCAATGCCCACCAAACCCTTCCAGCATTTTCTGTAGGTCATGGGAGTTCTGTGTGTCAAGTTTGGTTCAATTCCATCATTGATGGACTTCAGAATACTCTTTGATTGCAGGTGAACTATAAATCCCAGCAGCTACAACTCCCAAATGACAAAATCAATCCCCTCCCAACTGCACCAGTATTCAAATTTGGGCGTATCGGGTATTTGTACCAAATTTAGTCCAGTGAATTAAAATACATCCCGCATATCAGATATTTACATTATGATTCATAACAGTGGCAAATTAAAATAATGTTATGGTTGGGGACACCACAACATGAGGAACTGTATTAAGGAGTTGCAGCATTAGGAAGGTTGAGAACCACTGGTTTAAGATGGAACGCCCTCCCGGCCGAAGCCAGAGCCCTGAGAGATCTGCTGCCATTTAGACGGGCCTGCAAAACTCATTTGTTTAGGCAGGCCTTCGGCGAGTAGGCCTCGTCTATACTCTCTAGGCTGTGATATCTCCTGCTGCTCAATTGTTATATTGCATTTTGCTGTTTAATTGTTTTAACTGTTTTTAACTGTTTTTATGTTTTAACCTGTGGCGTTGTGCCACTGGCTCTGTGAGCCGCCGCGAGCCCCCGGGAGTCGGCGGCGAAGAAGCCCCAATAAATAAATAAATAATAAATAAATAAGATGTCTCTGCTTGTCTAAAGCAGTAGTCCCACCTACTGTAAACACTACTTTCTTTTGCTTCTCAAGAAACCAAAGGAAACACTGAGCCGAAAAGACTTTAAATGCACCAAAGTGTCAGCCCTTCGGATGAGAAGGGATTATAACTCAAGCAAGGCAAATATTAGAAACACTTTTTTTTTGCAAAACAAAAGCAGCAAGTCTGGCAGTAAAATGAGAACGGTCTGCTCCATTCTTTTTGAGCTGGGCATGTTTAGCCATAAGGCCAACCTAGGCCATGGCCTATGGGCGCAAGCCGGGGGGGGGGGGGGTGGCGGAGATCATGGACCTCCCCCAAAAAATGTTGAAACAAATAAAACATGGCCCACCAGGTTTCTTCCAACTCTAGGATCCTGTGATTCTATATGAGAGGTGTTCAGCAGTGGAACTCTCTGCCCTGGAGTGTAGTGGAGGCTCCTTCTTTGGAGGCTTTTAAGCAGAGGCTGGATGGCCATCTGTCGGGGGTGCTTTGAATGCAATTTTCCTGCTTCTTGGCAGAATGAGATTGGACTGGATGGCCCACCAGGTCTCTTCCAACCAGGCCCGGATTACCCATAAGACCAACCTAGGCCATGGTTTAGGGGCGCAAGTCGAGTGGGGGGGGGGGGGGCGCAGATCTTGGACCAAAAAAAGTAAAAATGATAATTTGAAACAAATAAAAACGCTGTGGCCGCCCCCTGGGGCCTCTCCCAACTCTCGGAGCTTGCGAATGCCAAGGGAGAGTTGGGTGTGTTGGTTGTGGGGAGGGTGCCTGGCTCTGTCCCCGGGTCTAATCCTGAGGACCTGGCCCTCTTCTCCCTCTCTCCCTCCCTTCAGGACATGGCCTCCTTTGCGGAGGAGCGAATGGGTGTGGGCGGGCACCCGGCCTGGCTGGCTCCCTCCCTCCATATTTTCTGTCCCCGGGTCCCTTGGCTGGGAAAGAGAAGGAGGCCAGGTGGGGGGCTCTGCTTCTTGGGATGGAGGGAGGAAGAGAGAGAGAGAGGAAGAGCTTCCTGACTCTGTGTGTGTGTGAATAAGAGAGAGCTATTGTTCACCAGGGAAACTCTCTGCTTTTGTGCAAATAATGACCTTTACGAGTGTGTGTGTGTGTTCTGAATAAGAACATAAGAACATAAGAACATAAGAAGAGCCATGCTGAATCAGGCCTCAGCCCATCTAGTCCAGCATTCTGTGTCACACAGTGGCCCACTAGTTGTACACAAGGATCTCTAGCAGAAAGGAGGGCAAAACCCTCACCTGCTCCCGACCCCCCACAACCAGTACCCGGGGAAAATCCTGCCTGCCTCCATCATAAGAACATAAGAAGAGCCATGCTGAATCGGACCTCAGCCCATCTAGTCCAGCATTCTGTATTACACAGTGGCCCACCAGTTGTACACGGGGATCTCGAGCAGAAGGGAGGGCAAAACCCTGACCTGCTCCTGACCCCCCACAACCAGTACCCAGGGAAATCCTGCCTACCTCAACCAACACAGAGGTGGCACTTGGATGTCCATTTCAGTAGCTACTGATTCCCTTGGTATCCATGAATCTGTCTAATCCTGCCTTGAAGCTGTCCAGGCTGACCGCTGTCACAACCTCCTCTGGAAGTGAGTTCCATAACCCAATGACCCTCTGGAAAAAAAAAAAAAATATTTCCCTTTATTAGTCCTAACTTTCCTACCTTGGAGCTTTAGGAGTGCCCCTAGTCCTAGTGTTGTGTGACAGAGAAAATATTTTTCTTTATTCACCTTTTCTATCCCATGCATGATTTTATACACTTCGATCAAGTCACCTCTTAAACGCCGTCTTTCAAGGCTGAAAAGACCAAGGCGTTGCAACCTGATTTCGTAAGGGAGCTGCTCCATCCCTTGGATCATTCTTGTTGCCCTTTTTCTGTACCTTTTCCAGTTCCGTTATATCCTTCTTGAGGTGCGGTGACCAGAATTGTACACAGTACTCCAGATGTGGCCTCACCATAGATTTGTAGAGCGGCAATACAACATTTGACGACCTATTTTCGATTCCCTTCCTGATCATGCCAAGCATAGAATTTGCTTTTTTTACTGCTGCTGCGCACTGGGTTGACATCTTCATTGAGCTGTTCACCCAAACCCCAAGATCCCTTTCCTGGTTTGTCTCGGAAAGCTTTGACCCCATCAATTGGTAGGTGTAGTTGGGGTTCTTTGCCCCGATGTGCATGACTTTACACTTGTTTAGGTTAAAATGCATTTGCCACTTCGTTGCCCATTCACTCAATTTCGAGAGATCTTTCTGGAGCTCTTTACAATCAGTTTCATTTTTAACTACCCTGAACAATTTAGTGTCGTCTGCAAACTTTGCTACCTCAGAATTTACTCCTACATCCAGGTCATTAATGAATAAATTAAAAAGTAAAGGACCCAAAACTGAACCTTGGGGTACGCCACTTCTCACCTCTTTCCACCCAGAGAAATGTCCGTTTATTACCACCCTTTGTTTCCTACAGTTTAGCCAGGTTCCAATCCAGGACAAGACCTGTCCTCTGATTCCATGGCTGAAGAGCTTATTTAGGAGCCTTTGGTGAGGGACTTTGTCAAAAGCCTTTTGAAAGTCAAGGTAAACAATATCGACTGGGTCCCCTTTATCTATGTGTTTATTTACACCCTCAAAGAATTCTAACAAGTTAGTAAGACATGATTTGCCTTTGCAGAAACCATGTTGATTTTCCTTCAGCAATGCCTGTTCTTCTATGTGCTTAGTAATTTTTTCTTTAATAATGGTTTCCATCACTTTGCCTGGAACTGAGGTTAGACTAACTGGCCTATAATTTCCTGGATCACCCCTGGATCCTTTCTTGAAGATCGGAGTTACATTTGCCTCCCTCCAGTCCTCGAGTACAGTGCCTGATCTTAGAGAAAGGTTATATATTTTGGCTAGAATTTCAGCAATTTCACACTTGAGTTCCTTAAGAACTCTGGGGTGGATGCCATCTGGCCCTGGTAATTTGTTAACATGGGTTGTGCGGGGGCAGTCCCGGGCAGGGTCGTTCTTGCCGGAGTCTCCTCCAGGGCTGGTGAGTTGCCCATGTCAGCCAGTTTTTCCTCGTGGCTTCTATCATCAAAACATAGGTGGGGAGAGTGGGTTCAGCTGCCGAAATGTGGCTTTTGCGGGAGGGAGGGGCCCCCATGGGGGGGACGAGGAGGAGGAGGAGGAAGAGGGGCTTCCTGCCGCCCAAGAGACCAGGGCACAAGAAGGAAGCCACGGATTCCAATGGCAGCAGGAAAAGAAGGAGAGTTGACTGAGAAGATGAGGAAGAGCTTCCTAGACAGTGGCGAAGTCTCCTCCTTCTCGGGAGGCTTTTCCGCAGAGGCCGGCTGGCCGTCGTCTATCGGGAGTGCTTTGATGGTGCCTTCCTGTGTGGTAGAAGGAAGGGGCTTGACTGACAACCCTTGTGGGTCTCTCTCTTCCAGCTCTAGCATTCTGTCTCGGGAGTAGGCAACACAGGGGGTGTCTCCTCATGGAGAGACTTTTCCACCTCACCCGGACCAAGGCCGACCCTTTGGGCATCCAAACATTTCCCGCCTTTTCTTCCCTTTATGCCTCCAAAAGAGAAGCGGGAGGAATGGGGGGGGGGGGAAGACCGGGGGAGAACCCCGTCCAGGCCCGTAGCCAGGATTTTGATTCCGGGGGAGTCTGACTACTGATCGACTGAGATGTCTTGGGCTACCTGAGTGAATTTGAGGTAAGTTGTATGATATGATTTATTTTTACTGTGAGTCTGAGTGATGGGGGTGCGGTAGAGGTTGGCTTAAAGGGGGTGTAATTCCAAAGTGTGTCCTAGGGCGCAAAAAGGTGTTAATCCGGGCCTGGTGATAGGAAGTCATAGGGAGGAGGGAGCAGGTTTGTTTTCTGCTGCCCTGGAGACTAGGACACAATGGAGCAATGGCTTCAAACTACAAGAAAGGAGATTCCACCTGAATGTGAGGAAGAACTTCCTGACTGTGAGAGCAGTTCAGCAGTGGAACTCTCTGCCCTGGAGTGTGGTGGAGGCTCCTTCTTTGGAGGCTTTTAAGCAGAGGCTGGATGGCCATCTGTCAGGGGTGCTTTGAATGCAATTTTCCTGCTTCTTGGCAGAATGAGATTGGACTGGATGGCCCACCAGGTCTCTTCCAACCAGGCCCGGATTACCCATAAGACCAACCTAGGCCATGGTTTAGGGGCGCAAGTCGAGTGGGGGGGCGCAGATCATGGACCAAAAAAAGTAAAAATGATAATTTGAAACAAATAAAAACGCTGTGGCCGCCCCCTGGGGCCTCTCCCAACTCTCGGAGCTTGCGAATGCCAAGGGAGAGTTGGGTGTGTTGGTTGTGGGGAGGGTGCCTGGCTCTGTCCCCGGGTCTAATCCTGAGGACCTGGCCCTCTTCTCCCTCTCTCCCTCCCTTCAGGACATGGCCTCCTTTGCGGAGGGAGCGAATGGTGTGCGGGCGGGCACCCCGGCCTGGCTGGCTCCCTCCCTCCATATTTTCTGTCCCCGGGTCCCTTGGCTGGGAAAGAGAAGGAGGCCAGGTGGGGGGCTCTGCTTCTTGGGATGGAGGGAGGAAGAGAGAGAGAGAGGAAGAGCTTCCTGACTCTGTGTGTGTGTGTGTGAATAAGAGAGAGCTATTGTTCACCAGGGGAACTCTCTGCTTTTGTGCAAATAATGACCCTTACGAGTGTGTGTGTGTGTTCTGAATGGGTGTGCGCGGGGGGAGGGTCTTTCTTGCCGGAGTCTCCTCCAGGGCTGGTGAGTTGCCCATGTCAACCAGTTTTTCCTCGTGGCTTCTATCATCAAAACATAGGTGGGGAGAGTGGGTTCAGCTGCCGAAATGTGGCTTTTGCGGGAGGGAGGGGCCCCCATGGGGGGGGGGCGAGGAGGAGGAGGAAGAGGGGCTTCCTGCCGCCCAAGAGACCAGGGTACAAGAAAGAAGCCACGGATTCCAATGGCAGCAGGAAAAGAAGGAGAGTTGACTGAGAAGATGAGGAAAAGCTTCCTAGACAGTGGCGAAGTCTCCTCCTTCTCGGGAGGCTTTTCCGCAGAGGCCGGCTGGCCGTCGTCTATCGGGAGTGCTTTGATGGTGCCTTCCTGCGTGGTAGAAGGAAGGGGCTTGGACTGGACAACCCTTGTGGGTCTCTCTCTTCCAGCTCTAGCATTCTGTCTCGGGAGTAGGCAACACGGGGGGGGGGGTGTCTCCTCATGGAGAGACTTTTCCACCTCACCCGGACCAAGGCCGACCCTTTGGGCATCCAAACATTTCCCCGCCTTTTCTTCCCTTTATGCCTCCAAAAGAGAAGCGGGAGGAAGGGGGGGAGGGAGGACGGACTGGGAGAACCCCGCCCAGGCCCGTAGCCAGGATTTTGATTCCAGGGGGAGGTGTGAGTCTGACTACTGATCGGCTGAGATGTCTTGGGCTACCTGAGTGAATAAGTTGTATGATATGATTTATTTTTACTGTGAGTCTGAGTGATGGGGTAAAAGTGCGGTAGAGGTTGGCTTAAAGGGGGTGTAATTCCAAAGTGTGTCCTAGGGCGCAAAAAGGTGTTAATCCGGGCCTGGTGATAGGAAGTCATAGGGAGGAGGGAGCAGGTTTGTTTTCTGCTGCCCTGGAGACTAGGACACAATGGAGCAATGGCTTCAAACTACAAGAAAGGAGATTCCACCTGAATGTGAGGAAGAACTTCCTGACTGTGAGAGCAGTTCAGCAGTGGAACTCTCTGCCCTGGAGTGTGGTGGAGGCTCCTTCTTTGGAGGCTTTTAAACAGAGGCTGGATGGCTATCTGACAGAGGTGCTTTGAATGTGATTTTCCTGCTTCTTGGTGGAATGGGGTTGGACTGGATGGCCCACGAGGTTCCTTCCAACTCTGTAATTCTACATCCCCGAAAGCCCAATTTCATGCACAACAATAAAGTTCTGCGCCCACAAGATCCTGATTCTTAAAGTGGAAACATTGCAACACCCCAGGCAGTGTTTCTCAACCTGGGGGTTGGGACCCCTGGAGGGGTCACGAGGGGGTGTCAGAGGAGTCTCCAAAGTCTATCAGAAAACTCAGTATTTTCTGTTGGTCATGGGTCTCCTGTGTTGGAAGTTTGGCCCAATTCTTTCATTGGTGGGGTTCAGAATGCTCTTTGATTGTGGATGAACTATAAATCCCAGCAACTACAACTCCCAAATGTCGAGGTCTATTTTCTCCAAACTCCACCAGTGTTTACATTTGGGCATATTGGGTATCTGTGCCTAGTTTGGTCCAGATCCATCATTGTTTGAGTTCACAGTGATCTCAGGAGGTAGGTGAACTATAACTCCAGAACTCAAGGTCAATGCCCACCAAACCCTTCCAATATTTTCTGTTGGTCATGGGAGTTCTGTGTGCCAAGTTTGGTCCAATTCCATCATTGGTGGAATTCAGAATGCTCTTTGATTGTAGGTGAACTATAAATCCCAGCAACTACAACTCCCAAATGAAAAATCAAGCCCCACCAGTATTAAAATTTGGGCCTATCAGGTATTTGTGCCAAATTTGGTCCAGTGAACGAAAATACATCTTGAATATCAAATATTTACATTACGATTCATAACAGTAGCAAAATCACAGTTATGAAGTGGTAATGAAAATAATGTTATGGTTGGGGGTCACCACAACATGAGGAACTGTGTTAAGGGGTCATGGCATTAGGAAGGTTGAGAAACACTGACCTAAGCGAATTCACCTTGGCTTTTGCTTCTGTTCTCCAGGTTTCGAAGAGGCTGAAGACTAACTGTCTGAGGCTCTTGAAACTCAATATTCGAGGCATTTGACACAAGATTCCCATCTGCTGCTAAAAGAATTGTGGAAAACACGAAGCCAATTGGGAAGCGAATGAAGAGTAAATAAAGAACTATTTATTCCTGAGCTGCTCGGAATGCATGAAGGAGAGGATTGCTTCCTGCCGCATTGTCAAAGTCTGCAACTGGGAGCTGATTTATAATGGCACATTTGTCATTGTGATGACTCCCGCTAAAATATTGGCAACGCACATAAGAGGCCACTTTAGACTCGGAGAGCCACTCAGCCTTCTCCACCCGCAGCTTGTAGGGTTTGGAAACCTCACATCACTCCCAATTAGTTGAGCTTGTTAAGAAAGCCCTAATAGATTCTCAATGGTGAAAGCTCACCTAAGGCGGTCCGGCTAATATGGCAGGCTGGAGGCACCAAGGCAAGCGGTGGGTGGAAACATGAGACCCCAGACAACTCCGCAAATCGTAATTCATGTTAAACTGTGCCCAGCTCTTTGGGGGAAAAAAATCACAAAGGAAAAAGGAGATCGGAGTTCAGGGGCCGAGGGCTGTGGTTGCACTGCTTTCTTGCCTTTGGGAAGCATGAGGAACGATGTTCACACAGAAAGCAAAATGTGAGATTCCTTTATGGGGGAGAGAGGAAGAGATCAAGAACATCCTTGCTTTCAACCAGTGGTTCTTAATCTTCCAAATGCCGCAACCTCTTAAGACAGTTCCTCTTGTTGTGGTGACCCCCAACCATAATTTTATTTTCGTTGCTATTTCTATAACTGTAATTTTGCTACTGTTATGAATCGTAATGCAAATATCTGATACGCAGGATGGACCAAATTTGGCACAAATACCTGATATGCCCCAAAATTAATACTGGTGGGGGTTTTTTTGGGTAGTGGTGGTGGTCTGTCATTTGGGAGTTGTAGTTGCTGGGATTGATAGTTCACCTACAATCAAAGAGCATTCTAAACTCCACCAATGATGGAATTTAACCAAACTTGGCACACAAAACTCCCACGACCAACAGAAAATACTGGAAGGCAGGCCCGGATTAACACCTTTTTGCACCCTAGGCCACACTTTGGAATTACGCCCCCTTTAAGCCAACCTCTACAGCACACACACACACCCCTCATCCCTCAGACCCACACTAAAAATAAAACCTTAACTTCTCCTTTGATCTTCGAAACGCGTATTGCTGATGATTTTTTGTATTGAGAGAAACAAATACTTAGTAACTAGTCTTAGATATTAGGTTATTATTAACCCTTACAGTACCAACATCCGGCCTCGAGACAGCCCAGGGAGTGTTACAGTAGTGTACTACTACCGGCACTGAAAGCGTTAAAAAAACATGCGAATAACGAAGGTTATAATAATGATACCATGTACAGTAAAATATATGTTATTAATCACAGTAAATAATATGTTACATTATAATTACACTTTAAAATAATACAAAGACAAGTACAAACTCAAACCACTTTGTGTGGGGTTTCAAAATTTCCCTCACTTTCCAAGACTGCTGCAAACCTAATCCAATGACTGATCAAGACCAAACCTGGCACACAGAGCCCCCATGACCCACTCTACATCCTGGTGCAGTTTTGTGTGCGATGGGCCACGGATGATGGGACTTGCAGTACCTTCACTCACTTCCTGAGAGCCCTGTGACCCTCATCCAATGACCAATACAGACCAAACTTGCCGCACAGAGCCCCCATGACCCTCTCTACATTCTGCTGCAGTTTGAAGTAGGATGGACAATGGATGATGGGACTTCCAGTACCATCACTCACCTTCACTCACTTCCTGAAAACAATGCAACCCTCATCCAATCACCAATGAAGACCAAACTTGGCACACAGAGCCCCCATGACCCACTCTAAGTCCTGCTGCAGTTTGGAGAAGGGTGGACCACAGATGATGGGACTTGCAGTACCTTTCATGATACCACTGCAACTCCCAATAATTCTGGATCAAGATCTAACTTAGCACACAGAGCCTCCATGACCCACTCTACATCCTGCTGCAGTTGAGAGAAGGACATACCACAGGTGATGGGACTTGCAGTGCCTTCAGTACTTTCATGACACTACTGCAACTCCCAATAATGATGGATCAAGGCCAAACTTGCCACACAGAGCCCCCATGACCCACTCTACATCCTGGTGATGTTTGGAGGAGGGTGGACCATGGACGATGGGATTCGCAGTGCCTTCACTAACTTCCTGACACCACTGCAAGCCACATAAATCATTGCTAAAGACAAACTAATACGTTTCTCAAATAACCCAGGCACAGTCGATTTTGGGTATGTATTGACTGCCTCTTGCCATTTGGGGGATTGTTTCTTCTTGTGTGGGATCACGCCTATGCTTATAGGTTGTAATAATGTGTAATGCTATACCGGATTATATATTATGAGAACCTTTTATGTTTAATCTAATGGATATCGGACCAGTGGATTTGTGCAGTGGATATTGTGTGACAGGTCCCGAGGAAGCCGGAAACGGCGAAACGGCAGGGCCTATAAACCGTCGACCCGACATTGGTTGTTAATACGGATTATATATTATGATGGAATATTACCTTATGAATTATATTTTTGTGAAGGAAAGACACCAATGTTTTGATGTCATATAGATCTGCATTCCACTATCCACTTAAATTTTGAAAGAATGAAGATGAAAAAATAAAACATATTGAATTGTGAAGATAAGTGATTTCCCGCATTTATTTTTTGGTTTATGGGTAATCCGGGCCTGCTGGAAGGGTTTGGTGGGCATTGACCTTGAGTTTTGGTGTTGTAGTCACCTACATCCAGAGAGCACTGTGGACTCAAACAATGATGGATCTGGACCAAACTTGGCACAAATACATTGAATTCTTTCTCTCAGTGTGCATTTCATGTTTGTGAGCTATTTTTCCAAACTGTCTCTCCATGCAGTTGCGTCTACCTCAGTCGCCTTTGAATCCACAAAACACACATTCCTAAGGAAAACCACAGTCAGTTTTCAGATGTCTTCTCACATCTTGCTTTTTCTGTTTTGGGAAAATTATTATTAGTTCAGAAGGAGAGAAGGGAAAATAAAAGGAAAGATCTACCTATCCTGACAATGAAATTATGAAAGGGATTGCTGGGATGATGTTTTGAAGCAACACATGCAAAAAAGGGTATGTGACTTTTGATCCAATAACGATTATGGTCTCACCTGTCAAAAAGTATTTAAGGGTCCTTTAAATCTGCAGCCGTCTGAGTGTTAAATGCACAAACCGAATCCTTATGTGAGAGCAAACTGCTTATATCAAAACGGCTTCTCCTGACAGATGGTTTCCACTCAAGCTTCCCTTCCAAAAAAAGAAATATCTTATACAAGGTGAACAACATCAACAACAAAAACCACCATCCCTTTCTTGGAAGTAATTAATCTTGGGTGATAACTAAATGCGCACTGCTCAAGGTGGCAAAGTCAAAATTTAAATTTTTTCCAAGCTTTTAAGACTGGTATGATATCTGAATGTGATTTTTAAGGGTGCATCTGCACTGTAGAATGAATGCAGTTCTAATGGTTGTGAATGCCATTTTTCCTCCAAAAGGTTATGGAGATTCTGCTTTTCCAAAAAAAAGAAGAATGAAATACAAATATGCAGGATGGATGATGCCTGGGTTCGACAACTGCTGTGAAAAAGATCCTCGTAGACAACAGGTTGATAACCACGGATAAGGAAGAAATGGTTGATAGCGAGTGAGAAGGAGGGAGGATGGGGAATCCCAAGCTTAGAGCTATATAGAGATGCGTTTCAGATAGAAAGGCTGATAGAGCTACAGGTGGAAGATAAAAAATGGGTGAAACTGGAGAAAGAAGTGAATGCAATTGGACCGGAGGAACTGATATTTAGGAGATGGGGAAAAGGTGAGGTGGATAAACTGATAGGACCTATGAGAGCCACTTTGGAGGTGTGGAGAATGTGGCAAGGGAGGATGGCACCGGGAGTCTCGAAGGTAGCTTCGCTACAGGTAATGAACCCTAAAAAGGAGGAAAATCTAAGCAGAGTAATAAGGGAATTGAGAGGGAAGGGGATCACAAGATTGGAGCAATTAGTGGATGAAGGGGGCAGAATTAGGAGAGATAAATTAGAGAATTGGTTGGGACAAAGGCGGTGGCTGCAAATCTGGGCAGTATGTGAATTTCTTATGCAGAGGGAGGTTAGAGAGGCAATGCAAAGAGAGGACACTGCTTTTGAGAGGCTGGTCAGGGAATGGAAGGAAGGGAAAAGGACTCAGGTGGGAAAGATATATAAGCTGTTAGTAGTGTCAGGGGAAAGCCCTGTACAAGAATTAACCAAATTGTGGGAGAGGGAAGTACAAGTATCAGAATTAGAGATGGAAAGGACAATGGGAAATATTGCAAAAATGAAAAATACAAGAGTGAGGGAAATGAGAAGGAAACTCCTGCATAAGTGGTATCGGACTCCGGCCCAATTGGCACACTTCTCTCAAAACGTGAGTAGCCGATGTTGGCACGGGTGCCAAGTGAAAGGGGTATATATGCACCTGATTTGGGAATGTGCAGTAGTTCAGAAATTCTGGAAAGAGGTACAAGGGGAAATTAATAAGGCACTGAATATAAATTGGGCAATTACGAAGGAGATTGCGATATTGGTGAGAAAGAGTGACTTGGGCGAATATGGAGGAATCAAGGAAGCCATGATTGAAAGCGCACAGTCTGTCATAGTTCTAGGCTGGAAGGACTCCTCCAAATGGACAATCAAGAACTGGCTGCGATACCTGGTAGAACACATTCAATTTGAAATTATGGAGATCAGGGTTAATGAGTTGGATGAGAATAAATTGCAGGAACTGCTGGGGCGATGGGACCGGGTAAGACAATATTTTGTTTGGAGAACCCGAGATCAAGATACGAGTAATAAGTTGGATCTACTGTTTAATTTGTAATGTAAACTGTCCAAAGGCTTGAAGGAAAAGAAGAATAGTGATGGAACCCTCAGAAGGGGTGGAGGGGTGTGGATGCTTGTGAGGGTGGAAGGGGCACTTTCACAGTGCACTGTTTCGTTATTGTTATGGTTGTTGTATGGATGTTTTTTTTTTTCTGTATGTCAAAAACCAATAAAAAAAATATTTAAAATAAATAAATTTTAAAAAAAAGACAACAGGTTGAATCTGAGCCAACAATGTGATGCAGCAGCTAAAAAAGCAAATGGGATTTTGGGCTCCTTCAAATGAAGTCTAGTGTCTAGAATCTCTGGACAACCTGAAACCTAAATATACATACAGATCCACGTGTACACACAGATGTGTGTACACGAATGCAAACATCACCGTACATCTCAAAATTCCTCTTCTTTTCTTTTTTTTTGCAAAGGAACCCAATTTGGTAATTCAGGGAGGAAAAAAGGAGAAACTTTGACTAAACAAGCAAAACTGGAGGAAAGTGATCTTTGAGATACTGTCTGACCAGAAATCGAGGCCAAGTCCCGAGAGGCTTCCCTTGTTGCATTCCTGAGTCCACGGCCTCACATCAAACAGGATCCTCATTAAAAACCAAACTCCCTTTTGCTGTTTCCCTCATCACACGATTGCAAGCAAGTTTTCCCCCTTCAGTCATTGGTTGGATTTTATTTTATTTTTAAAAGCATCCATGACCTCTCTTGAAATGTTGGAAAACGATGAGCAAGCAGGAAAGCCTAGCTCAGTGTTTCCCAACCTTCCTAATGCTGTTACCCCTTAATGCCGTTCTTATGTTGCGGTGACCCCCAACCATAACATTATTTTTGTTGCTACTTCATAACTGTCATTTTGCTACTGATACGAATCGTAGTGTAAATATCTGATATGCAGGATGTGTTTTCATTGACTGGACCACATTGGGTACAAATACCCGATACGCCCAAATTTGAATACTGGTGGAGTTGGGAGGGGGTTGATTTTGTATTTGGGAGTTGTAGTTGCTGGGATTTATAGTTCACATACAATCAAAGAGCATTCCGATTTCCACCAATGATGGAATTGAACCGTACTTGGCACACAGAATTCCCATGACCGACAGAAAATACTGGAAGGCTTTGGTGGGCATTGACCTTGAGTTTTGGAGTTGTAGTTCACCTACGTCCAGAGAGCACTGTGGACTCAAACAATGATGGATCTGGACCAAACCTGGCACAAATACACAATATGCCCAAATGGGAACACTGGTGGAGTTTGGGGAAAATAGACATTGACACTTGGGAGTTGTAGTTGCTGGGATTTATAGTTCACCTACAATCAAAGAGCATTCTGAACTCCACCAACAATGGAATTGAACCAATCTTGTCACACACAACTCCCATGACCAACAGAAAATACTGAAAGGGTTTGGTGGCATTGACTTTGAGTTTTGGAGTTGTAGTTCACCTATTATCAGAGGATTTTGAACCCCACCAATGATAGAACTGGGCCAAACTTTCCACACAGAACCCCCATGCCTTAAAGGGACTCACTGACGTGAGCTCTCTCCAGCCTGGCACCCTCTTTCACGCATGTGCACAGCACTGCCATCCGCTGAGCATGCCTGCTCTCCCCATCCCATTTGGAGTCTCAGAAACAGCCCTATCCTTGGCTAAGAGACTGGCCAATCACAGTGGAGGAGAGATTTTGGTGGGAGGATTTGCTGTCTGTTTCCAAAAAGGAAGAGAAGGACAGCCAGAGAGATCTTCAGCTTTCTCTGCTGCAGGGGTTCCTAAGACCATCAGAAATATATGTTTTTTAATGGTCTATGGGGACCCCTCTGAAACCCCCTTGGTGACCCCCCTGCCAGGGTCCCAACCCTCAGGTTGAGAAACTCTGCCCTAGAGTGATTATTTCAGAGGAGGAACCCCTCTGAAACAAAGCCTACTGAGACAGTGTTGTTGTGTGCCTTTAAGTGCTTTCCAACATATCGTGATCCTAGAGCAGGGGTGCCCACACTTTTTCAGCATGCGAGCTACTTATAATAAAAACAAGTCAGAAAGATCTACCTACCTCCTCAAGGCTGGAGAGGGGAGGGGCGGGGGCAGGGCTTGGCACATCCTGGCTCCGCCCCCCTCTGGCTTCAGCTCTACCAGCAGCTTCTCCAGCCTTGAGGATGGCAATGCCAAGCCAGCCTTGTGCTAGCTATGTCACCACTGGCTTGGCATTGCCATCCTCAAGCCTGGAGAAAGCTGCTGGTAGAGCGGAAGCCGGGGGTGGTGGAGCCAGGCCGCCCAAGCTCCGCCGCCTCCCTTGTGGCTTTGGAGCTCCCAGCAGCTTCTCCAGGCTTGAGGATGACAATGCCAAGCCAGTGGTGGCATAGCTAGCACAAGGCTGGCTTGGCATTGACATCCTCATGCCTGGAGAAGCTGCTGGTAGAGCGGAAGCCAGAGAGGGTGGAGCCAGGCCGCACCAAGCCCCGCCCACTCCCCTCTGGCTTTGGAGCTCCCAGCAACTTCTCCAGGCTTGAGGATGACAATGCCAAGCAAGCCTTGTACTAGCTATGCCAACACTGACTTGGCATTGCCATCCTCAAGCCTGGAGAAGCTGCTGGGAGTGCCGAAGCCGGGGAGGGGACGGGGCTTCGTGCAGCCTGGCTCCTCCCCCCTCTGGCTTCCGCTCTACCAGCAGCTTCTCCAGGCTTGGCGATGGCAATGCCAAGCCATTGGTGACATAGCTTGCACAAGGCTGGCTTAGCATTGCCATCGTCAAGCCTGGAGAAGCTGCTGGGAGTGCCGGAGCCGGGGAAGGGGGCAGGGCTTGGTGCAGCCTGGCTCCGCCCCCTCTGAGAAGCGCCCCATCCGCCTGGGATCGACCTCCTTCGGTCCCGGGATCGACTGGTCGATCGCGATCGACTTCCTGGGCAGCCCTGTAGAGGATTTCCAGGCCTGAGAATTGTGACTCACCCAAAGGTTTTACGTTGTAAACCAACTCTTATACCCACTGGCTCATGATAGTCTTGCTTGTAATAGAAGCAACTAAACCTTTGGCCTTAGGCTTCTTGTAAATTGTTGGCTATTGCTAAATCATGGCATTTTCCTCCCAATTCATGGCTGGCTGCAGTGTCAATGAAGGATAAGTAATAATACCGAGGCAAAGGGCAGCCATGGTGTTTGTTGTCTGATTTCCTTCTGGCTAAGATAGAAAAACGAAGGTCACAAATTCCCCCCCAAACCAATTTGCCCATTCTCCAAAAGGAACGCAAGCGCTCGGGGACAATTTTGCCCCAAGATGTGGCTGCCTGTCAGCCATCAAGCGAATGGAAGAAATCCGAAGGAGAAAATTGATGTGTTTTGCTCCAGAGAGTCTTAAGATGGAAGGTTCAGATGAACTTCGGGGAGACAGCTTAATAACTAAGGAGTCAACTGTCAAGCGGGAATGTTACAATCGGAATTGTAGAGTATCTGCGCTCTCAAGGACTTTAATAAAAAGGAAGTGCCTGTTTCCCTGTGCTCTTCGAGAGGAGAAAATAACATTGGAATAAATGTAAACCATCACCCGCCATTCCTTGAAGCCTGCATTGTCTTTTTGTCTTCTTTCATCATCTATGTTTGGGTGGAATCATCCGCCTAAGCTATCATTTCCTCAACCTTTTCATGGAGATGTGTTAAATGGACCAACTTGCTGGTGAAAGAGATGGCTCCTATGCAGCTCATCTGAACCATCCTTTGGGATTATACTCCCATGCAGGGGCGGACCTACCTGTTCCCGGGGTACGGGGAAAAATTTGCGCCCCCTGCTCCGTCTGAGGGGGAGCCCAGTGCGCATGCGCCAATCTGTGCGCACGCGCACTGGCTCCAGAGCGCGCCTCCCGCTTTGGAGCCCAGTGCACATGTGCGAAACTGCGCACATGCACACTGGCTCCAAAGCGGAGGTGCGCTCTAGAGCCAGTATGCATGCGCAGCGTGCATGTGCAAAGCTCCTACAGGCGCTGTAGCGCCTGTAGAAGCTTCTGGCGCATGCGGAAGCGGCCCGCCTAACAAAGGCCCGACCGGCGCAGCGGCGCGGCGCAGGCCGCAGAGCCGGCTGCGGAGGCCTGGCCGGTGCAACGGCGCGGCAGAGGCCACGGAGCCGGCTGCAAAGGCCTGGCCGGTGCAACGGCGGGCGGGCAGCGCGGCACGGGCGGCGAGGCGGGCGGAGCCGGCGCAGCGCCGCCCCTCCCAGGTGGCGATGCCCCTCCTGGGTGATGTCGCCCTACGCGCCTGCGTAGTCCGCCTAATGGACGAACCGGCCCTGCTCCCATGCAGTATCACTGGGTTGCTGTTGACGTTGTTGTTGTTGTTGTTGTTGTGCATGCCATTTCGACTTGGCGAGTCTGAAGCAAGTCTATCATAGGGTTTTCATGTTACGATTTCTTCAGAAGACACTTGCCATGGTCTTCTTCTTTTTCCTTTTGGCATAATGGGCGGTTATGTCAGGCTAGGTCACGGATGTTTTAAGAATGCCATATCATGACTATCATATCATATCAACAGTTCTTAGACGACACGAACAGACTGGACCCCTTCCAATCCGGGTTCCACCCTGGTCATGGGACGGGAACCATTTTGGTAGCCACCTCTGATGACATCCGTGTCCAACACGATCGGGGTGGATCGGTACTGTTGGTGCTTCTTGACTTCTCAGCAGCATTCAACACAGTGGACCATGACCTGCTAATACAACGTCTAGCTGCTATTGTGGTCCAAGGAGTGGCCCTTAAATGGTTTGAGTCGTTCATCAGGGGCCGTAGCCAAAAAGTAGAATGGGAAGGCCAGGTATCCGAGACATCTCCCCTCCAATGCGGAGTACCACAAGGGCTATCCTCTCCCCAGTACTATTTAACATCTATGTACAACCACTGGCTGAGTTGGTGAGGCGTTTCGGCTTAGCATGTTCCCAGTATGCCAATGATACTCAGATCGTTTTTCATCTAGAACCTGGGAGAACAATTCCTGATAACTTCTCCTTGTGTTTGAAGCTGTGACAGGCTGGCTGCGCATGAGCAGACTCAAGGTGAACCCTGCCAAAACTGAAATCCTATGTCTGGCCTGCCCTCTGCCTACCTTTGAGGGTGCACCATTAGCCCCATCTGCTACGGTGAAGAGCCTCGGTGTCCTGCTGGATGCCCGGTTGACGATGGAAGCTCAGATTTCTACCATCAGTAAGCAGGCCTTTTACCATCTCCGCCAAGCGAGGCAGCTGGCCTCCTACCTTCCAACAGAAGCCCTTGCAACGGTAATCCACACCACAGTTACCTCAAGGCTGGATTATTGTAATGCTTTGTATGCTGGTACTCCTCTCTCGGTGCTACGGAAGATCCAGGTCGTCCAAAACGCAGCTGCCAGACTACTCATTCGGACACCAATGAGACACCATATAGCTCCAGTACTACAACACCTCCATTGGCTCCCAATACAACATCGGGCTACCTATAAGACACTGGCTCTGACCTTTAGGGCCATTCATGGTCAAGGCCCGAAATACCTCAGAGAGCGTCTTTCATCAGCTCAAGAAAACCTTTTGTCTATTCCCGGTCCCAGGGAGGCTCGCCTGGACTCCACGAGGCGCAGGGCCTTTTTGGTTCTTGCCCCAACCTTGTGGAACTCCTTACCTCCATACATTAGAGCTATACCTGATTTGCGGTCATTCCCCCAAGCTCTCAAAACTTGGCTCTTCGTCAAAGCTTTTAAACTGTGATTTATTGTGGATATGCTTGTTGTTTTATTGCTGTGTCAGTCGCTCGGAGCACTCCGGTGGAAAGCCACTCATCAAATAATAAATTTAAATGAAATGAAATATCATATCAAATCATATCATGGAGCCCACAGTGGCACAGTGGGTTAAAGCACTGAGCTGCTGAGCTTGTTGACTGAAAAGTCGCAGGCTCAATTTCGAGGAGTGGAGTGAGCTCCCACTGTCAGCCCCAGCTTCTGCCAATGTAGCAGTTCAAAAACATGCAAATGTGAGTAGATCAATAGGTACCGCTCCACTGGGAAGGTAACGGCCTTCCATGCTGTCATGCCGGCCATATGACCTTGGAAGTGTCTACGGATAATGCCGGCTCTTTGGCTTAGAAATGGAGATGAGCACCACACTTCAGAGTCGGACACGACTGGATTTAATGTCAGGGAAAGCCTTTACCTTTACCTATATTATGGCAATATGCTCTGTACTACGCATGTGCGATCCATTAAAAATTGATCTTTCGGCACCCCAGAGCAAAAAGAAATACCTGCCCTCCCAATTTCAGGAGGCTCCCAAAAAATGGATCGGGTCCCCCACTGAAAGCTGGGACACAAATTGGTTCAAGGTGTACCCCAAATGCACAAACCTAATTTATAGGCAGCTATCTCCAGACACCAGGGGCCTACCGTAATTAAGGGTGCATCTACACCAGTGGTTCTCAACCTGTGGGTCCATAGATGTTTTGGCCTTCAACTCCCAGAAATCCTAACAGCTGGTAAACTGGCTGGGACCCACCGGTTGAGAACCACTGATCTACACTCTAGAATGAATGTAGTTCAAAGCCACTTTAACAGCCATGGCTCAATGTTATGAAATCTTGGGAGTTATAGTTTGGTGAGGCAACAGTAGTTTTGGACAGCAAAGACAGAAGACCTTGCAAAATGACAACCTCCAGGTTTCCATGGCAGTTCAAGTGCCGATGAACTCTCAGTCAGCATCTCCACTCAAAAATGGCTGGGAGCAGTGTAATCTCTCCTTGTCCCCTTGTCACTTCATGAAGGGCAGTAATGAGTCTCCATTTCAATGGTTGGCTCCTCGGATTTAGAAAGACCATTGTCAACAAGAGCTACAGATTCCTGGCAAACTGTTCTATTCTGCCTTGGTTAGACCACACCTGGAATATTGTGTCCAATTCTGGGGATCACAATTGAAGGGAGTTGTTGACAAGCTGGAATGTGTCCAGAGGAGGGTGACTCAAATGATCAAGGGTCTGGAGAACAAGCCCTATGAGGAGCGGCTTAAAGAGCTGGGCATGTTTAGCCTGAAGAAGAAAAGGCTGAGAGGAGACATGATAGCCATATGTGAGAGGAAGTCCTAGGAAGGAGGGAGCAAGCTTGTTTTATGCTGCCCTGGAGACTAGGATAGAGAACAATGGCTTCAAACTACAATAAAGGAGATTCCATCTGAACATGAGGAAGAACTTCCTGACTGTGAGAGCTGTTCAGCAGTGGAACTCTCTGCCCTGGAGTGTGGTGGAGGCTCCTTCTTTGGAGGCTTTAAAACAGAGGCTGGATAATCATCTGTCAGGGGTGCTTTGAATGCAATTTTCCTGCTTCTTGGCAGTATGGGGTTGGACTGGATGATGGCCTACCAGGTCTCTTCCAAATCTAGGATTCTGTGATTCTATATGAGAGGCAGGCATGTAGCCGAGGGGGGCTTAGGGGGCTTCAGCCCCCCCCCCCCGAAATTCTCAGGGTGGTCCGCGAAAAGGCCTTACTGGTACATTATTTAAATTGTTATGTTTATTCATATCATGATCTGATCACCATGCTCATTATATCCCACATTAATGATGTTATTGGGATAACAATACAAAAGGTTTGCTAGGGTAGACCCTCTTCCATGAAACAAAGCAGAGGGCTACACCTTACAATATACTGAAAGCGATTCAGGTGAATGAATCAATAAATCAATAGGCAATAGTTATCAAAAATAGTATCTATTCGCTAGTGCACTGTAAAACAGTATAATCCACAGTGGGGAAAAGGATTGGTACATACAGGTACAGCGAAATTACACAATGGTACACTTCTCAATGAGAATTCGCATCACAACACATTATGATTAACAGTAAACAATATAAATGCATGAAGTCATGAACTTAAGTATATTATTACTGAGGTGAGATAATCATATACATTATCTCACGTCCTGAGTCCCTGTTGAGGAGCAATCTCTGTGTGAAGGAAGATAATCTGGCAGGGAAACAGGATAGAAGCCCGCAGTGGACGGAGCGAACTACTGTGACCGCTAAAGTGTCCTATGGCATGCTATGCGCATGCGCTGGAGAGTAACCGCAAGGTTAGCTGGTCGTCGTAGTTTGTAGTGACGCTAGTTCCGCGAGATATCTGTTGTGCGCAGGCGCGGCGTCGCTGGAATAGCTGGCCGCGGAGGACTGTGGTCCTTGTAGTTTGGGTTTGTAGGGCTAGCGTCTATGGAATTAACCAAGCTGCCAGTGCAGCGGAGGGAAAAGCTGCCCCGCGTTCGTCTCACCGTAGTGAGAGAGCGCTGCGGGGGGGGGGGGGGTTGCCTGACGGCAAGAGCTCACCCCCAAGCCGGCGGGAAGCCGTTTCATCTCAAGGACTTCTTCAGAGGCTTGTCTAGATGGGCGTCCTCAATTGAGTCAAGTCTGAGCAATAATAAATGATAGGCATTAAGTTTACCCAAATAAATAAGTGTATGGGGAAGCATGCAGTGGTCAAAAGTAACAATTAAAGAGTATTTACCTTAGTGTGCAATTCAAATGGCATGGAGGACGGACCATTCCATAGGCAGGAAATGGTACCGGGGGTCAGTCATAGGGAGATTTAAGTAGAGGTAGTCAGGAAAGGATTTAAAGGGGCCTATGTTTATTTGTTGAGGAGAGCATTGATTGTTAAAGGGTCGTTTAGACCACCTTTATGCTTCTCTGTGGCCAACTGTACTATCCAGAAGGTCTCTCTCTGTTTAAGGAAGTTAGTTATGTCACTGTGAGGTGGGCATTTCACTTTCTCGATCACTTGTATCTTGATATGTTCAAATGTGTGATTGTGGGAGGTACAATGAGAGTAGAGCATGGAATCAGTAGATTTCAGTTTAATTCTCGATTTGTGTTCAAGGGCCCTCTCTCTTAGACTCCTAGTGGTGTAACCTGTGTACTGCAGGGAGCAATTGCATTCCAGCAGGTACACGACGGCTGTTGTTAAGCAGTTGGCATAGGATTTAAGTTTGAAGTGTCTATTGTTGGTGGAGCTAGTCACCGTCTTGAGTTGTTTGATATGTTTACAAATGCTACAAGAGCCGCAAGGATAAGTGCCCACCACTAGGTTGCTCTTCAGAGTGGGTGTCTGTATGTCTGAGTGAGAAAGTATGTCTCCTATATTCTGAGTTCTTTTATGAGCCAGCATGGGGAATTCTTCGAGTCCTTGTATGTTCGATACCAACGGCCAGTATCGTTTAACTATTCTCACTAGATCGTTTTTATGTGGACTCAAGGTTAAGGGCCATACTAACCTGTTGGTAACTCTTTTGATTTTAGGTTGGAAGAGAGCTCGTCTGTCAAGACGATCTGCCCTTTGTTGAGAATTGCATCTGGATAGCCTCTGTGACTAAGGTTGTTTAGGAGTATCTCCGCTTCTTGAGTGTAGTGTGTCTCGTCAGTACAGTTCCTTTTAAGTCTTAGTAGTTGGCCATAGGGTAAGTTGTTTTTCAAGCTATGTGTATGAAAGCTCTTATAGTGGAGTAGACCTTTCCGGGGGGGGGGGGGGGCAGGCCCAGATTAACACCTTTTTGCGCCCTAGGCCACACTTTGGAATTATGCCCCCTTTAAGCCAACCTCTACCGCACCCCCCCCCCCCATCACTCAGACTCCCAGGATCTTTGAGCCAAGGTGGTTAAATAGCATTAGTTATAATAAGTGTAGATACCCCCCCCCCTTTTCCTTGAAGGAAGGAGAGCGCGAGGAGGAGGGGGTGGAGGGAAGCCCCCGGGGCTGCTGCCAGGCATGTGCGGCACCCCTTGTCAAGGAAGGAGGGTGCGAGGAGGAGGAGGAGGTGGAGGGAAGCCCCCGGGGCCGCTGCCGGGCATGTGCGGCACCCCTTGTCAAGGAAGGAGGGCGCGAGGAGGAGGAGGTGGAGGGAAGCCCCCGGGCTCGCGCCCTCCTTCCTTGACAAGGGGTGCCGCGCATGTCCGGCAATGGCCCCGGGGGGGGCTTCCCTCTGCCTCCTCCTCCTCGCGCTCTCCTTCCTTGACAAGGGGGTGGGGGCAAAGGCGAGGGGCGCGCCATTCCTCCTCCCCCTGCCCTCCCCCGAGAGAGAGAGAGAGAGAGAGAGAGAGTCATCTCCATGAGCTTGCGTTTTTATTTCTTTCAACATTTATTTTTTGGTCCGTGATCTGCGCCCCCCTCGGCTTGCGCCCCTAGGCCATGGCCTAGGTTGGCCTTATGGGTAATTCGGGCCTGGGGGGGGAGCGGGCATGTGGTAGAGGTTGGCTTAAAGGGGGCGTAATTCCAAAGTGTGGCCTAGGGCGCAAAAAGGTGTTAATTCGGGCCTGCTTCCAACTCTAGGATTCTATGATTCCATGAAACTGCCTTCTCTTTTCCCAGCTGAATCATCCAATTCCAGAAGGTAAGTGGGAGCAGAGACCGCAGGTTTTAGAGGTCGATCAACGGTCCAATTTGGAACAAGGATGCTTGGATTGCTCACAACTCTGGTTCTCAAGACATACGTTTCCTGCGGTGGATTGGATGGTCTCTTCCAACTCAATGATTCTACGAAACTGATGGCTGAGGCATTGCCTTTAAACCGAAAGGCATCGGTTCCCCCAATTTCCCAATGAAAATAATGTGGGGCAAAGCAAAGAAAGAAAGAGATTTCCCTGGCGAAACCCTAGATTGGAAATATCCAAGACTGGGCTATAAACTCACCACGGTAAAAGAAGGTGAGCAGAAGAAAGCAAGTGCTCCATCTGTTCCTTAATATCGAAGCTCAACTGGGTGCCATTTTAATGACTCTGAACACTCCCTGTTGTTCTTAGGTACTAGAGAACATATGGCCCGTTTCCCCTTTAACTGTGGATTTCCTTGTTTCTACCAGTTGGTGTCCTGGCGGTAATGTATTTTAATGTGGCTGGTGTGCGTGTGCGAATGGAGTCCAGGGAACTTCTTAGAAGGGAGCTGCTAATGGTGGAAGCAAATGTCAAACATCTCAAAGGTCTTGCGGGACGGAGTTGGGGGGAGGAGCGGAGAAAGAAGCCTCTCTTTCATTGTTTATGTGTGCCATTCGAAAACCTCTCCAAAATATTCCTCAGGGAGCCTCGGGCCAAACCGAACCCAAAGACAATTTTGCACCAAATCGGGCCGGGGATGATAAATGGTCACTTAGTTCCCAACGCCGCACAATATTTCAATTTCCTGCTGTTGCCGAGGTATTCCAGAGGTTGCGAGGAGTTCACCGGCACAGTATGGGTTGTCCAAAATGTTGAGTTTTAACTGGAACCTTTTCAATTAACGCGACGCTTTCTTCCCACCAGTTGGCCGGCTGAAAACCGAGATGAATACCGCTTCTGTGATGTTTGACACGCAAGAGTTAAGGCTTAAATCAGTTGAACATGCTCACCGCGGGGTTCAGGTGAGTCCCCTTAGGTCTAGCCAAAATACCGAGAGCGGCTTAGAATATCCCAATATTCATCTTTGAAGAGGAATTTGGGTAACGTGCCTTTCATGTCCAAGATTGTTGGTGTTGGGGAATCTGAGCTGTTAGGCTCAAAAATAACCCTCAGTTGGGGTGATTCCACCATAAAAATCGCAGAGTACCAGAAGTAAACTTCATAACCAGTAGAAACTTACATATGATGAGCTGGGATAAGTGTCTATTCCTTAGGCGGGCACAAGATTGCAGAGTCAGAACTTGCAGGAACAGCTCAGCAAACGAGAGTCCAAAAGTGGCAGCTGAAACACAGAATTATTTTATTTATTTATTTACACAAGTGTTTCCCAACTGCTGTGACGCGGCACACTAGTGTGCCGTGACGGACCTCCTGCTGTGCCACGAGAAAAGCTCTCTGCCCCCCTTCCTTCCCCCCTCCTTCTGCCGAACTTCTGCTGCTTGGGGGGGGGGGGAGAGGAAGGGCCGAGCGGTGGCGAAGAAAAAGAAGAAGGGGCCGGGGTGCCGCCTCCTTCGGTCGTTTCCACAGCCAGCCTCCAATCCGCCATGACTCCAGCCATGACCCTCACCGCTCGCTCGCTGAAGTCACGCGGAGGAGGAGCCCCGCCCATTGAAGCCCGTCCACCACTCATGCTCCTCCTCTGTGGGAGAGCTGAAGCCGGGGGAGGGGGTGGGGCATGGCGTGGCCTGGCTCCGCCCCCTCCCCTGGCTTCGGCACTCCCAGCAGCTGCTCCAGCCTTGAGGGGACAGTGCCAAGCCAGCATTGTGCTGGCTCTGCCACCACTGGCTTAGCACTGTCCCCTTAAGGCTGGAGCAGCTGCTGGGAGAGCTGAAGCCGGGGGCCGGGGCATGGCACGGGGCATGGCATGGCCTGGCTCCGCCCCTCCCCCCAGCTTTTGCACTCCCAGCAGCTGCTCCCAGCAGGCCACCATCCCCCAGCCGTTCTTTACTGGGTTAGAGTGTCATTTTGTGTCATTTTGGTTGGTGGTGTGCCCCTGCTTTTTTAAAATGTTAAAAGTGTGCCAAGCTCAAAAAAGGTTGGGAAACACTGATTTACATCATTTATATTCTGCCCTTCTCACCCCGCAGGAGACTCAGGGCGGATCACAATGCACATATACAGGCAGACATTCAATGCCATAGACATACAACATATATAGACAGACACTCAGAGGCAATTTAACATTCCAGCTTCTGGCCACCAGGGGGAGCTGTTGCATTCCTTCATTCTTTTTCATACCGAGTCCGGCCGGCCGTCCATCCTCAGCACCAGCTGGGTGTCATCAGTGTCTGGAGTGTACTGATGACACTCCAGACCAAAACTCCGCACCAGTTTGGCAAGTGGTTGCACATAGATGTTAAATAATAAAGGGGAGAGAATAGCTCACAAACCACCTGATAGCCATCAGCCAATAATGAGAGGCAGCAAGAAAGGGCGTAAATGACATCCGACCCCTTTCTGAGAATGGCGACAGAGCTCTCGGAATGGCGAATCCACTTCCTGTTTGGGGCACTGTTCTTGATATCGCTTCAATTATCGGAAGTCCGAAAAAAACATCCGAAAATCGGAAGTATCCGATTATCGGAAACAGGCCTATTGTCCACTGTGCCCTGCCTCATGTACAGAAGAGGAATTGTTGGAGGCTACAGGCAATGCCATTGCCATTGCCTGTTTTTGGTCAAACGATATTTAGCCGTCTGCGTTCTTTCTATTTTTTAAATCAGTTTTATACTAATGTATAAAACTGATAAAACTGCAGTGCCTCACATCCTGCCTTGCAGCAGCTGCAGAGCTGTTTGGGCTGAAAGTCAGCCTGAAGAAAACGAAAGTCCTCTACCAGCCCGCACCACAGGAAGAACACCATCATCCCTACGTCAGCATAGGCAAATCTGTGCTTCAGTCTGTTCAGCAGTTCACCTACCTGGGAAGCATCATCTCTTCAGATGCCAAGATTGATAAAGAGATAGATCACAGATTATCAAAGACATTTAGTGCATTTGGAAGGCTTCACAAAAGAGTCTGGAGCAACAAGCACCTGAGGCAAAGCACCAAAATCAGTGTGTACAGAGCTATCATACTGTCTACTCTCCTCTATGGGTCTATAACATGGGTCATAAGAACATAAGAACATAAGAAGAGCCATGCTGAACGGACCTCAGCCCATCTAGTCTAGCATTCTGTATCACACAGTGGCCCCCAGTTGTACACGGGGATCTCGAGCAGAAGGGAGGGCAAAACCCTAACCTGCTCCCGACCCCCACCACCAGTACCCAGGGAAATCCTGCCTACCTCAACCAACTCCGAGGTGGCCCTTGAATGTCCTTTTCAGTAACTACCGATACACTTGGTATCCATGGATCTGTCTAATCCTGCCTTGAAGTTGTTCAGGCTGACAGCTGTCACAACCTCTTCTGGAAGTAAATTCCATAACCCAATGACCCTCTGGGTGAAGAAATATTTCCCTTTATTAGTCCTAATTTTCCTACCTTGGAGCTTCAGGAGTGCCCTCTAGTCCTAGTGTTTTGTGACAAAGAAAATAATTTTTCTTTATTCACCTTTTCTATCCCATGCATGATTTTATACACTTCGATCACCTGTCACCAACACCTACAACTCTTCGAGTGCTTTCATCAGCGCTGTCTTCGTACAATTCTAAATATACACTGGACCGACTATGTGACTAATGTTGCTGTCCTTGAGCAAGCAGGGATCACCAGCGTTGAGGCCATGGTATTGAGAACACAGCTGCGCTGGGCAGGGCGCAAGATCTCTGGGATGGAGGACCACCGCCTCCCAAAGATACTACTCTATGGTGAACTCGCCACGGGTCAGCACAAGAGAGGCGCCCCCAAAAAGAGATATAAGGACTCCCTGAAACAACATCTCAGGCTCGGCCAGACTGATCACCAACAATGGTCCACCCTGACCTCACACCAGGAGGCATGGAGACGCACTATCCACAATGCTGTGGCCTCTTTTGAGAAGACACGGCGAATCCGTCTTGAAGAGAAATGACAATGCAGAAAGAACCGCAACTTGGGAACAACATCACCCAAGGAGACTTTCTGCTGTGCTTCCTGCAACCGAACTTGCCTTTCTCAGATTGGCCTTTTTAGTCATCAACGCACTTGTAAAAAGCGTGGGATGAGTCCTTCCTAAGAATCTTCGTTCGCGAAGCAATGCCGAGAGAGAGATACTAATGTATGCAATGCTTGTGATACAAAATAAATACACAAATAAACTTTGTTTGTGTTTTTCGCATGCATTATCACTATATTCTCAATTCACTTCTGACTCGATAAATAAATCCCCTGGTTTGCCCATCATATTCGGATGTCTCCCTTGCCTCTTTCTGGTTAGGTAAATATTTGCTACTCAAACAGCAAAGACTCTTGTCTCTCTTAAAGGTTAGCGGCTTTTATTTGGCGCAAGCCTTTGTGGAATGCGGCCCACTTGGTAAGACTTAGAAATAGTTTGCCAAATAAAACTAGTTAAATCTTTAAGGGGCTGCATTGACCCTCAAAGACCCCTTCCAGCAATATTATTCTATGGCCTTTGACCTTGTGGCCCCCCTTTCTCTTGTTCCCATCTTCAGTTTATGACTGCCAGTCTTCTAACACAGAACCATTTCTTTGTTTGTTTTAGTGTGGCCTCCCCCCCAAAAAAATTGTGAGAAGGAGGGGGGGATTCTGGGATTTGTATTCCCCAAGGTAGCCTCCTGAAAGCCCCAGATCGCATCATAGAGTGCTACATTCTGGTACTGATTTGGGTTTGGTTTTTCCCCACCTGTGCCTTTCTGCATTTGGTCCTCCGCATTCCTTTCGAGGCTGTTATGGTTTCTCAAGTAGCTTCCATGCTGCGTCAAAGGATTTTAATTTCCTCGCTTCAGACTTTGGGGCCCCTTGGCTTCCTTTTCTTCAGCCACCTCACCTTCATCTAAAGGGGAAAAGCAGTAGCCGTCTTTGCTTTTTTTTTTATCAAAAAAAATCTTTGTTGATGACTCCCGAAAGCAGAGCTTGGAAACACTTCTTTCTGTTTTTGGATCACAGCTCCCAGAATCCTCTAACCCAGTGTTTTTCAACCTTTTTTTAGCCGCGGCACACTTTTTACATTTACAAAATCCTGGGGCACACCACCAACCAAAATGATACAAAATGACACTCTAACACAGTAATACATATAGTTAATATGTGTTAAAATGTATTTATACACTCAGTGTGAAACCTGGGACTGTTTCGATGAACACAACATAGATATCCTGGCAGGAATGGCAGAAAGACACAAACTTCCCACACAGAACTCCCATAACCAAGAGAAAATACTATAGGAGTTTGGTGGGCATTGACCTTGAGTTTTGGAGTTGTAGTTCACCTATATCCAGGGAGCACTGTGGACTCAAACAATGTTGGAGCAGGACCAAACTTGGCATGGATGTTCAAAATGCCCAAATGTGAACACAGATGGAGTTTAGGGAAAATAGACCTTGACATTTGGGAGTTACAGTTTCTGGGATTTATAGTTAACACACAATCAAAGAGCATCCTGAACTCTTGCAACAATGGAATTGAACCAAAATTGGCATATTGATCTCTCATTACCAATGGAAAGTACTGAAAGAGTTTGCTTGGGAATTGACCTTGAGTTTGGAAGTTGTAGTTCACCTACACCCAGAGAGCACTGTGGACTCAAACAATGTTATGTGATGTTTTTGTTTGTTTTCTATCCAGAATCACAACGTTGGAAGGAGGCTCACCACTTTAAGGTTCCTAAAACAGGCATGGGAAAACTTCGGCCCTCCAAAGACCTCCAGTATTTTTATTGGTTATGGGGGTTGTGTGCCAAGTTAGTTCCAGGACCATTGTTGTTGGAGTTCAGAGTGTTCTTTGATTGCAGGCAAACTATACATCCCAGTAACTGCAACTCCTATAAACCATAGTGAATTCTCCCCATTCCTCTGTTTGCTGCGTGCCATAGAAAAGAGTAGGAAAAGGCTATGGGAGAGGCAGCAGGTAGAGTCATGCAAACTCCACACCAATGGAGAGAATCAGAAACACTAGGATGCCTGTGGCGGAGGAAAAACAGAATTTTTTGGATGGAATTGCCCCCTATGAAAGTATGGTGTTTGTGGAAGACAGCAGCAGGACTCTTGCACATGTTGATGGTGCTCCCTATAACATGCAACGTCATTGGAGGGGAGGCCTTTGGTTGTCGCCTGAGTAGTGAAAGATATAGTTATTTGTGAAAGGTATTTGTGGCAGCTTGTCTATGTAAGTGGACATCACAACCACACACACGCATACATATTTTATTTATTTACTAGCTTGGGGACCCGGCCCTGCCCGGGTTATTTGAGAAAGGCATTGTGTGCCAAAAGTTGGCCCTTATCAGATGTTTACATGGCTCGCAGTCGTCTCAGGAAGTTAGTGAAGGTACTGCGAGTCCCATCGGCCATGGTCCATTGCTTTGAACCAGATTATATGAGTGTGGACTCAGAAAACCCAGTTCAAAGCTGATATGGTGGGTTTTTCTGCCTGAACATTCAGGGTTATAAACCTGTGTGGAAGGTCCCTGGGTTATGTGAGTTCCTTTGCACACATCTGAATAAAATCCCATGCTATGTACTTTGAACCAGATTATACGAGTGTGGACTCAGAAAACCCAGTTCAAAGCCGATATGGTGGGTTTTTCTGCCGTAACATTCAGGGTTATAAGCCTGTGTGGAAGGTCCCTGGATTATGTGAGTTCCTTTGCACACATCTGAATAAAATCCCATGCTATGTGCTTTGAACCAGATTATATGAGTGTGGACTCAGAAAACCCAGTTCAAAGCAGATATTGTGCGATTTTCTGCCTTAATATGCAGGGTTATAGGCTGTGTGGAAGGGCCCTGGGTTATCTGAGTTCCTCCCACCATGGCTGACTGCCTCAGGCCTTTGCCTTATTCCCCTCTGGCAGTTTAGAGTGTCGGAATGTTCGTGTTGGCTGACCAATTAGAGGCGTTATGCAAATACTCCCTCACTGGCAACCAATCATGTTGTCAGAATGTAGAGGCCAAGACCAATCAGAACGCTGCCACATACATACATACATACAAACATACATACATACATACATACATACAAACAAACATTTCGCTTTATTATATATAGAGATTATTTATTTATTTACATCATTTTTATTCCGGCTTTCTCACCCCGCAGGGGACTCAGGGTGGATCACAATGCACATATACAGGCAAACATTCAATGCCATAGACCAGCGTTTCCCAACCAGTGTGCCAGTGTCCAAGTGTCAAAGTCTACCGCCTCACTTCGACGAGAAGGCCATTCTCCATTATTGCCCTCACATTGTGGAATTCTCTGTTGTCGTAGGTCAGGTCGCTCTGTGACGTTTTAGCTTTCCAGAAAGCATGTAAGACCTGGCTGTTCCAGCAGGCTTTCGGAAATTTGGCTTATCTGTATCTGTCGCAAGTCAATACTGTTAGCAGTGTTTTAGCGTTTTAGTGTATAATGTTATATTATATTATAATTTCAATATATTATAATGTCTATATATATTCTATATTAATGTCTATTAATATTCACATATTAATATATCAAGAAATAGTCATATATTATTAGTATTAATATCATAATTATTATATTATAGTATATATATATACTATATATTATTAGTATTAATATCATAATTATTATATTATAGTATATATACATTATATTATAGTAACTATAATATAATAATTATGATATTAATACTAATAATATATAGTATATATATATACTATAATATAATAATTATGTTATTAATACTAATAATATATGACTATTTCTTGATATATTAATATGTTAATATTAATGTTGTGTAATATATAGTAAATATAGTAAATAAATAAATAAATAAATAATGTAGATGAGAATGTAGTTCCGCCTGTAGGTGCGGCCCTCCATAATATGTTTTGGCTCTCGTGTGGCCCCTTGGGAAAAATAATTGCCCACCCCTGTATTATATTATATTATATTATATTGTTAGCATAACACAGGAGACAAGATTTGTAACCCTTTTGGTACTAATGTTGGAGAGTGGTCCCTGGTCAAAGTAGTTCCTGGTCAAGTGGTCCCTGGTCAAAAAAAGATTGGGAACCACCGGTATATATGATGAAATAGTGAGCAATTGGAAATATATACCATTAAAACAGGTGCTGAGAGATTTGTTGCATGGAGAAAGCAGTTGAAAAATCCTCAGTGATTGATGGCAAGTTTCCCTTTGGGCACTTACAAAACAGAGGCCGAGAGACGTAGTTCACCTGCTGTTTTAGTGAAACGTGTCCATGAGAAGCACAGGACATTATTGGCTCTAGGGCAGCAAAACAGGCTCATAAACATTTGCTGCCCCTTTCCAAAGAATGGACCAATTAATTTAATGGTTGCTTATGTGTGTTGGTTGTGAGAAGGCTAGACAGGGCCGCCTGCCAACATGCCAAGTGAGCAGAAGGCAGAATTCCTCTCCAAGTGCAGGGCAAAATAAGACAGAGGTGGTTTTAATGGGAAAGGACGAAATTGCAAGATTCTGACATGTAAAGAAATAAAAAATAAAAATCCGACTGGAGCAATCTAAAGGTCCATCCACTCTATCTAGGCTAGTATTTCTCAACCTGGGGGTTGAGACCCCTGGGGGGGGGGGGTTGTGGAGGGGTTTCAGTAGGGTCGCTAAAGACCATCAAACACATATTTCTGATGGTGTTAGAAATTGCTCCTCCTTGGACTCTTCTCTTATAAATGCACTTTTTATCCTGATCTCACCCACGGTTTAAACCTTTTAACCTTTTATCCCATACATCTGGCCCACCCTTTGTGTTCAATGTTATTTTGCCATTTTTATTGTTTATTTTATTTGTTATTTTATATATTTTGTTATGGTGTATTTTCTTGTTATTCTGTGCTTATGCTGCATTATGTTGTATTATTTTGGGCTTGGCGTCATGTTAGCTGCCCCGAGTCCCCTTTATTTGTTTACTTTATTTATATTCCGCTCTTCTCACCCCGAAAGGGACTCAGAGCGGATTTCAGGTACACATATTTCACAGACAATCCCTGCCATTTCCACATACACACATATAGACGAACAGAGGCAAACTGTGACCACCAGGGGGAGCTGACGCACTCCTCATTTCTCAGGATTCCCAGCGTCTCTTGTTGTTCCTTCCACACTCCTCAGCATTCCTGGAGTTCTTTAATGGCACATACACAGTACACACTGGCTGTTCAAGTCCTGAACCGGTGCTTGGCCGCTGTAACGGACTGGATGAGAGCTAACAGATTGCAACTAAATCCAGACAAGACTGAGGCACGCCTGGTCAGTCGTAAGGCCGAACAGGGCATAGGGTTACAGCCTGTGCTTGACGTTGTTACACTCCCCCTGAAGGCGCAGGTTCGCAGTCTGGGAGTGATCCTGGACTCATTGCTGAGCCTGGAACCCCAGGTCTCGGCGGTGGCCAGGGAAGCTTTTGCACAGCCCAGGCTTGTGCGCCAGCTGCGCCTGTATCTTGGGAAGTCAGACTTGGCCACAGTAGTCCACGCTCTGGTTACATCCCGTATAGACTACTGCAACGCTCTCTACGTGGGGTTGCCTATGAAGACTGCCCGGAAGCTGCAATTAGTCCAGCGCACAGCAGCCAGACTACTAACGGGAGCGGGGTACATGGAGCGCAATTAGCTTCCGAGCACAATTCAAAGTGCTGGTGTTGACCTACAAAACCCTATATGGTTCCGGCCCAGTTTATCTGTCCGAACGTATTCTCCCCTATGAACTGTCAAGAGTGCTAAGATCATCTGGAGAGGCCCTGTTTTCGGTCCCACCACCTTCGCAGGCGCGTCTGGTGGGGACGAGGAACAGGGCCTCTTCTGTGGTGGCCCACTGGCTGTGGAATTCCCTCCTGACTTTTAGGAAGCGGGTGAAAACGTGGCTGTGCAATGAGGCCTTCGCAGAATGAAGGAGGAGATCGCGAAGTGACTAAAGGCACCAACCACTTGATACGGACCAAATATAAGGATGAAGTTGGACTTGATTTTACTTTGGCGAAAGGCTTTTAAAATGTATTTAGTGTATTGTATTGTATTGTAAATTTTATTGTTTATTCATGATGTTTTTAGATTTTGAATGTTAGCATTGAATACTTGCTGTTTGCTGGTCTGAGTCCCTCTTCGGAGGTGAGAAGGCCAGAGTAGAAAAGTTTTAAATAAATTAATAATAAATAAATGTACACTGTACACACAGTACACACATATAGACGAACAGAGGCACGCTCTGACCAGCAGGGGGAGCTGACGCACTCCTAATCTCTCAGTGTCCCTTGTTGTTCCTTCCGCATTCTCAGCGTTCCTGGAGTTCTTTTAATGGCCTCATAATTCAGTCAAAATTTGCCTCCCCACTTAATGTGGTACCTTTATCTCCTACTTGACAGATGCAACTGTCTTTCAGGCTGCAAAGGTCAACAGCAGGCTACACTTAAGGTTGAGTACCCACCGCGACCCGGGCAGGCCTCGAACACATTACCTATTGGTCAGAGAGATCTTATGGAGCTGACACTTAGCCAGCTGCGCCACATTCCCGGTGCCACCATCTCCTTTTGGGGAGATGGTGGCAGGTTATAAATAATAATAATAATAATAATAATTAATTGTTATTATTAATAGTAATTATTAATAAATAATAATAATAAATTTATTATTATTATTATTAAGGGGTTGCGGCATTAAGAAGGTTGAGAATCACTGATTTAGACTCTGGAAAACCAAACTATTTAGAATATAAAGTTCAGCACTTGGATAGCTTCATTGAACATGGAGTGGATTTCATGCCTTATTGGTCTGGAACTCAGCAGCTAATACTGGGCCCAAGGCTTGAATCTACTTGGTGGGGCCATGCTTGCAAGGAGCTCTTTTCCTCCATCTGTTGAAGATGCTCCCTGCCTTGCTCTTATAATAAGCCAGCAATTGCGAAGGCTGGTGGCATCTCCCCAACATTAATCTTCCCAGTGTGAATATGAGATAGCCTCGGAAGATAGTTTTAGCTCAGATTTCTAAAACAAATAAACAAACAAAGCAGGCTAATACGTATTAATATGATGCCCTTGGAGGGCATTCTCTACCATCAAGACCTCAGGTCAATTGCATACAAAATCCAGCTGAGATGGCCATATGGGAAGGCAACTGTATCAATCCTGAATCTGTCCCTGCTGGGGTGAGGCATTGCATACCTCCAACGTGGCGGCCAATGATTAATTACTCTCTCTTTCCCCCCTTTTGATTTGTTGTTACCCTAGTAGGACTTCCAATTTAGAGCTATAGCTCTGGCATCCAAACACCTTCCAGTCCATGTCTAACTAACTGTGCAGCAAAAAGATATCGCCGCCTGCCATCTAGTGGCCAAGTGGAGGAAGCATCATACAAATCATGAAAACTCTTCTTGACTTTGACCTTCTTGGCAAGGCAGTTCAAAGGCATGTGTCTTTCACCAGTCCCCTATGAATGTAGTTCAAAACAACCAGAAAGTAAGTGCTGTTTTAATTAAATTGTTTGATACAAACTGGGTATTTTGTTTGGTTTGTTTGGTTCATCTCTACCTGAATAAGGCAGAGCCCTGGCAACGTGACAAGTTGCCATATGGTTGAGAAAAGCAGGCTATAAATGCCATAAGTAAATAAATAAATAAATAAACAAATAAACCTCGCACGCTCTCCCTCATCCGCACACACGCACCATACTGCTCTCTAGGGCTGTTTTAAGATTAAGGATACTCCCGAATTTCAGAAGTTTTTCGGATACTTCCGACTTTTTTTAGCAATTTTGAGAGCAGCCCTTCCAAAAGGAATTCCGAAATCCGAATTCCAAATTTCAGAATTCTGAAATCCAAATCCCAAATTTCGGAATTCTGAAATCCGAATCACAAATTTCAGAATTCCGAAATCTGAATTCCAAATTGCGGAATTCCGAAATCTGAATTCCAAATTTTGGAATTCTGAAATCCAAATTCAAATTTGAATTCAAATCCAAATTCAAATTTCAGAATTCCAAATCCAAATTTCAGAATTCTGAAATCCAAATTCAAATAATTCCAAAATCAAATTGAGGAATTTGAAATCCGAATTCCAAGTTTCGGAATTCCAAATCTGAATTCCAAATTGTGGAATTCCAAAATCCAAATTCCAAATTGTGGAATTCCGAAATCCGAATTCCAAATTTCGGAATTCCAAAATCCAAATTCCAAATTTCGGAATTCCAAATTCCAAATTCCAAATTTCCAAATTCCGAAATCCGAAATCCGAATTACAAATTTTGGAATTCTGAAATCCAAATTCCAAATTTTGGAATTCAGAATTCAAAATTCCAAATTTCAGAATTCCAAAATCCGAATTCCAAATTTCAGAATTCAGAATTTCGGATGTCATTTCTGAATTTTCTTGCTGATTGCTCATTGACTGATGGCTAACAGCTGACTCCCCCTTCTGCTGATTTTTTGTCCATTTTTTGAAAGCTGCAGCCATTTTTGAAGACTTCCGAAGACTTCCGAATTTCAGAAATACTTCTGAATCAATTTCGAAATTTATCGGAATTTCTTCGGAAGTCTAAATAATCCGAAACACTATCTATGACTAGATCCGAAACGAGTTTTGAAACTTTTTTTGTGTGGATCAAACAGCCCTACTGCTCTCTCCTTTCACTTGGACTCTCAGAAAGTCCCCTCCCCTTGAATGAGAGGCCAGCCAATCACAGCATCACAGCAGAAGGAGGGCTTTCGGTGGGAGGATTCACCAACTATTTCCAAAAAGGAAGAGAAGGAAAGGCGGAGAGATCTTCAGCCTTCTCTGCCAAAGGGGCTCCTAAGACCATCAGAAATGTATGTTTTCTGATGGTCTATGGCAGAGCTGCCCAGGAAGTCGGTCGCGGGACTGAAGGAGGTCGATCGCAGCCGGATGGGGCATTTCTCAAAGGGGCGCAGAGCCAGGCCGTGCCAAGCCCCGCCCAGCCCCATTCCCAGCCCTACCCAGGGCCAAGCCGGCATTCCCAGCAACTGCTCCAGCCTTGAGGAGGGGGGCAGGGCCAGCAGCCAGGTGATGCCATAGCTAGCACAAGGCTGGCTTGGCCCTGCCCTCCTCAAGGCTGGAGAAGCTGCTGGTAGAGCTGAAGCCAGAGGGGGGCGGAGCCAGGCTGTGCCAAGCCCCGCCCCCTCCTCTCCCTTCTCCAGCCTTGAGGAGGTAGGTAGATCTTTCTGATTTGGTTTTATTATTAGCTCGCATGCTGAAAAAGTGTGGACACCCTTGGTCTATGGTGACCCCTCTGACACCCCCTCGCAATGCCCCCCAGTGGTCCCAACCCCCAGGTTGAGAAACAGTGATCTGGGGTCTTTTTTGGACAGTCAATTCTTTTTTCTTATTCCTTTTGGCCAGGAAAATAATGTGATTGTGGGGCATCAGCCTTGGGGGTCCACATGTAGTTTTGGGGCCACATATTGGGCACCAATCGCCATTTGCAAGCCCTTCCATCATAACCGTGATGTGCAGCAATGGCTGCTTTTTAAGAACAGGGGGACAGAGATTATTGTCTTCGAAATGAGGCTTACACCAAAACGACAAAGCTATTTATGGTTGGCTGTCATCTGCCAACGTGGCCGGCGTAACAATTTCCAGGCCAGGTGGCCACACGCCACTCTCTCGACAAAAGCAATTAAGAAGCTGGGCAATTTTCTCCTTGAGGTTAGTTATTTTATAGCCAATTACCAGGCAGCGTCAGCCCCACTTTGAACTGTGTGCGAAGGAAGGCCAGTCTTTGCATCTGGGCCTTCAATAGATTCCCTGTAGCTTCGGCCTTCGAATCTATTCATTTCCCCCTTTCCTTCCCCCTCCTCCAAGCGCACTCTGCTTCCACCTGCCTCCCAACACTTAACTCCTGCGTTTGAAAAGGACTGAAATCCAAACCAGGAGTTTGCTGAAACAACAATTGACTGGTCACGATTTGTAACAAGTGGGGAAAATAATATATCATATTATTGGAGTGGCTGGCATCCTCTTTGCCTCTTCTACATGCAGACGTTTGGGATGGAAACAATATTGGCCATTCCTTCGCTAGTCAACAGAAAAAGAATTAAGGAACCCCATCAAGAAGAAAGGAGACCAGTGGCATTATTTTTGTGATTTTTCCTAGTACTGTAGAACCCTGTTTTTCAACCTTTTTTGAGCCGCTGCACACTTTTTACATTTACAAAATCCTGGGGTACACCACCAACCAAAATGACACAAAATGACACTCTAACACAGTCATACATAGAGTTAATATGTTTTTAAATGTATTTATACACTCAGTGTGAAACCTGGGCCTGTTTCAATGAACTCAACATAGATATCCTGGCAGGAATGGCAGAAAGACACAAACTTCCCACACAGAACTCCCATAACCAAGAGAAAATACTATAAGAGTTTGGTGGGCATTGACCTTGGGTTTTGGAGTTGTAGTTCACCTATATCCAGAGAGCACTGTGGACTCAAACAATGTTGGATCAGGACCAAACTTGGCATGAATACTCAATATGTCCAAATGTGAACACAGATGGAGTTTGTGGAAAATAGACCTTGACATTTAGGAGTTACAGTTTCTGGCATTTATAGTTAACACACAATCAAAGAGCAATCCTGAACTCTGGCAACAATGAATTGAACCAAACTTGGCCTATTCAACTCTTATTACCAACAGAAAGTACTGAAAGAGTTTGCTTGGGAATTGACCTTGAGTTTGGAAGTTGTAGTTCACCTACACCCAGAGAGCACTGTGGACTCAAACAATGTTATGTTATGTTGTTGTTTGTTTTCTATCCAGAATCACAATGTTGGAAGGAGGCTCACCACTTTAAGGTCCCTCAAACAGGCATGGGAAAACTTTGGCCCTCTGAGTGCTTTGGACTTCAACTCCCACCATTCCTAACAGCCTGAGGCCCTTTCCTGCTTAAGTGGCTGAGGGGGGGGAAAGGAAAAGGGCCTGAGGCTGCTAGGAATGGTGGGAGTTGGAGTCCAAAACACCTGGAAGGTCCAAGTTTGCCCATGCCAGCTTTCGACAGAGACCTCTTCCTCCCCCTCCCCCTCCGCGCCCTTTCTTCCCCCTCCTGCCGAACACTTACTTTTTCTTCTACACTGCTGCTTCTGCTGCCATTGTGATCTGAGGGGGCAGCGTGAGCATGTTCAGGAGGGGAGGGGGGAAGGAGGAAGACGTGACCCGTGCGGGCGCTACTGTGCAGACTTGCCCCAGAGCAAAGCGAGGCAAAGCGAGCAGAGCGAGGCTGGGAAGAAGTAAGCCCGAGTGGAAAAGGAAAAGTGTTTGGCAGGAGGAGGAAGAAAGGGTATTGGAGGTTCCAATTTCCCATGGCACACCTGATGATCGCTCATGGCACACTCGTGTGGCACAGCACACTGGTTGGGAAACACTGAACTAAGGAACCCCATCAAGAAGAAAGAAGACCAGTGAGATTATTTTTGTGATTTTTCCTAGTACTGTAGAACAGTGGTTCTCAACCTTCCTAAAGCCGGCGACCCCTTAATACAGTTCCTCATGTTCTGGTGACACCCAGCCATAACATTATTTTGTTGCTATTTTGTAATGGTAATTTTGCTACTGTTCTGAATCGTCATGTAAATACTTGAGATCGTCAGAGGAGGCCCTTCTCTCGATCCCGCCTACTTGCATGTCTGGCGGGGACGAGAGATAGGGCCTTCTCTGTAGTGGCCCCTCGGCTGTGGAACTCCCTACCTAGGGATATTAGATCGGCCCCCTCCCTATTGACCTTTGGGAAAAAACATGGCTTTTTGTGCAAACATGGTGTGACCCATTTTATGCTAGGCCGAGACCAGCATAGCAGTTTGGCATCCATGGTAAGACAGGATAGCCAGGAAAGGGGGAGTGGCTTGGATCCTTCTCAGGGAGGGAGAGAGAGAGAGCTGCCTGGGAGTGGCTCAGAACTGAGGGGAGGAACCGAGCTGCTTAAGAGGGGAAAAGTGTAGCTAATTCAGGAGTCTCTTGTCAGAGCTGAGAGAGAGAGAGAGGAGTTTCTTGACAGAGCTGAGAGTGGGCAGTCAGAGAAGACAGTTGTCTTGTAAAACTGACAGGAAAAGTTCTGTGTGGAGCTGACAGGCAGTCAGTCACAGGCTTTTGGGATCTCTAGGGGCTTAGAGATTAGCTCACTTCTCTGTGGAAGCCAGCTACAACAAAACTCTAGGGGAGAGTTAGTAGCTAGGGTGCTTCTGGAAGACTGAGTGTTAGCTCAGGGAACTAACTAGTTTAGTTAGTTGAGGACTACTCACTACTAGTCATAGGATTAGAGTGAGGAAGTTTAAGTAGACAAGTTGGGAATTGTCTAGTGTAGTAACGAAGTTAAGGAACCAATTTTAGTAACCAACACACTCTAGTACCATTATCTGTGTAACCGTTACACATCTGTGCTTTTAAGATCTGCCTGTTAAGTTAATAAACGTTCAATTTGTTAACTTTTCAAGAGAAGCTTTCAGTGTGCCTCATTACCTCAGAGTGTACCAGTTCCAGCCTTCCCACCATCCCAGTCAAGGGGAAAATAGTTCGCTTCAGTAATCCTCTCAATTTGTGTTTAGAATTGGAGCCTGGAATATCCATCATTTTAAAAGAAATCCTAAAAACCATTTTTTGGTTGGTGGCAGGGTTCCAAGTGGTTTAAGCCTCCACTTAGTGACTTTTTGGTGTTTAGGGTGGGATCAGAAAATAAGAAGGTCCACCCTGCTCCAGGTTTTAAAGCCCAAGTCGTCACACATGGCTTGAGGGGGCAATGCCAAGCCAGCATTGTGCTGGCTTTGCCACTGCTGGCTTGGCATTGCCCCTCAAGGCTGGAGAAGCTGCTGGGAAAGCTGAAGCCGGGGGAGGAGGTGGGGCATGGCGCGGCCTGACTTCGCCCCTCCCCCTGGATTCGGCACTCCCAGCAGGCCACCATCCCCCAGCCATTCTTTACTACCGTGTTTCCCCAGAAAGTAAGACAGCGTCTTACTTTCTTTCCCACCGAAAAGTCCCCCTACGGCTTACTTTCAGGGTAAGTCTTATATAACCCAAGACGCGTACCCGTCGCCACGCCACGCCGCCGCCGCCACGCCGCCACAACTGGCCCCATTGGCCGCGGCACACCTCCGCGGCACACCTTTCCGCCAGGCCTCCAAGCAAGGGAGGGGAAAGAGAGCCAGAGGCGTGGCGAGGAAGCGCCGCATCAGAGTGACGCGCCGCCGCCGTCCTGCCCCTGGCTCCTTTCCCCTCCCTTTCGTCCAAGCACGGGAGGGGGAACAAGCCAGGGGCGTGGCGAGGCAGCGCACGTCACTCTGACGCAGCGCTCCCTCGTCCCGCCCCTGGCTCCTTTCCCCTCCCTTTCGTCCAAGCAAGGGAGGGGGAAAGGAGCCAGGGTGTGTGGCGAGGCAGCGCGCATCACTCTGACGCGGCGCTCCTCGTTCCCTGGCTCCTTTCCCCTCCTTTCGGTCCAAGCAAGGGAGGGGGAAGGAGCCAGGGCGTGGCGAGGCAGCGCTGTCACTCTGATTGTGGCGCTCCTTGTTCCGCCCCTGGCTCCTTTCCCTCCCTTTTCGTCCAAGCAAGGGAGGGGGGAAGGAGCCAGGGCGTGAGGCAGGCAGGCGTCACTCTGACGCGGCGCTCCCTTGTTCTGCCCTGGCTCCTTTCCCTCCTTTCGTCCAAGCAAGGGAGGGGGAAGGGCCAGGGCGGAGGGGGCAGCGCCGCGTCAGAGTGACCAGCGCTCCTGCCACACCCCTGGCATCTTTCCCCTCCCTGCTTGGACGAAAGGGAGGGGAAGGAGCTGGGGCAGCGGCGGCGCGTCCTCTGGCGCGGCCTCGCCACGCCTCTGGCTCTCTTCCCCCTCCCTTCCTTGGAGGCCTGGCGGAAAGGTGTGCCGCGGAGGTGTGCCGCGGCCGATGGGCCGGTTGTGGCGGCGGCAGCGCGGCGGCGGGACAAGGTACGGCTTACTTTTGGGGTACGGCTTATATTAGCCGACCCCCCGACACCCCCGATACGTCTTACAATTGGGGGTGTCTTACTTTCGGGGAAACACGGTATGTTAGAGTGCCATTTTGTGCCATTTTGGTTGGTGGTGTGCCCCCAGATTTTTTTTAATGTTAAAAGTGTGCCGCGGCTCAAAAAAGGTTGGGAAACACTGCCCTAGACATACAGCATATATAGACAGACAGCGAGCTACACAATTGGTCGAGAGCTCACCCTGACCCGGGCAGGCCTCGAACTCATGACCTTCTGGTCAGTAGAGATCTTATGCAGCTGACTCCCAGCCAGCTGCGCCCCATTCCCGGTGGATTCAATCGCGGCGCATGCAAAAATACATCTGTAAGAAATGAAGTGTCAGGAAATGATCATTCCTCGTTCTCTTTTTCAGAACTATGGGGAAAGCGAATAAATTCATGGGATGGAATGAGAAATTGCCTCCTGTGACACCCTCGTGTTCTAATGAGGGCCTTCAGCACATCTTGACATCTTCAGAAAGTTGCCACACAAAGGCATTCCTTCCGAAAAAGATTTGTTTAATGGGGAGCATTTTAACACAGCCGAACCAATTTGGGAATGGATTTAACATCCTCAGAGGCTGAGGACGGTCCTCCCTTTCCGTGCCCCTCCTTTCCATCGTACAAATTGTGTGACTCTTTTGTGACTTTTTTTTAAAAGAAAAGGTATAGAGATGTAAATGACGGAAAAACTGTCGTACAATAAAACAGTCTCACCAAATTGATTTCAGGGTTACATGGGATGTTCTTGGCCTCCTTAGAAAATAGGAAATTGGGAGTTTCAGAGGGGAAAAGTGAAGAACTTCATGTAGAAGAACAGTGTAAAGGAACGTTAGGTCAAGGCAATGGATTCCCACCAAGGTAGGACATCTGTTTGTTCAATACTGTGTGTGTGTAATATCCTATGGCAGTGTTTCCCAACCAGTGTGCCGTGGCACACTAGTGTACCATGAGCGATCATCAGGTGTGCCGTGGGAAATTGGAACCTCCAAGACCCTTTCTTCCCCCTCCTGCCGAACACTTTCTCTTCTTCACTCGGGCTCCCTTCTTCCCAGCCTCGCTTTGCCTCGCTTTGCTCTGGGGCGAGTTTGCGCAGTAGCGCCGCATGGGTCACGTCTTCCTCCCTCCCCCTCCCCTCCTGAACATGCTCACGCTGCCCCCTCGGATCAAAATGGCAGCAGAAGCGGCAATGTAGAAGAAAAAGTAAGTGTTCGGCAGGAGGGGGAAGAAAGGGCGCGAAGGGGAAGGGGGAGGAAGAGGTCTCTGTCGAAAGCTGGCATGGGCAAACTTGGACCTTCCAGGTGTTTTGGACTCCAACTCCCACCATTCCTAGCAGCCTCAGGCCCTTTTCCTTTTCCCCCTCAGCCACTTAAGCAGGAAAGGGTCTCAGGCTTTTAGGAATGGTGGGAGTTGGAGTCCAAAGCACCCAGAGGGCCGAAGTTTTCCCATGCCTGCTTTAGGACCTTAAAGTGGTGAGCCTCCTTCCAACATTTTGATTCTGGATAAAAAACAAACAACAACATAACATTGTTTGAGTCCACAGTGCTCTCTGGGTGTAGGTGAACTACAACTTCCAAACTCAAGGTCAATTCCCAAGCAAACCCTTTCAGTACTTTCTGTTGGTAATGAGAGTCCATTATGCCAAGTTTGGTTCAATTCCAGTGTTGCAAGACTTCAGGGTGCTCTTTGATTGTAGGTGAACTATAAATCCCGCAAACTACAACTCCCAAATGTCAAGGTCTATTTTCCCCAAACTCCATCTGTGTTCATATTTGGACATATTTATGAGTATTCATGCCAAGTTTGGTCCTGATCCAACATTGTTTGAGTCCACAGTGCTCTCTGGATATAGGTGAACTACAACTCCAAAACTCAAGGTCAATGCCCACCAAACTCTTATAGCATTTTCTCTTGGTTATGGGAGTTCTGTGTGGGAAGTTTGTGTTTTAGGGACCTTAATGTGGTGAGCCTCCTTCCAACATTGTGATTCTGGATAGAAAACAAACAACAACATAACATAACATTGTTTGAGTCCACAGTGCTCTCTGGGTGTAGGTGAACTACAACTTCCAAACTCAAGGTCAATTCCCAAGCAAACTCTTTCAGTACTTTCTGTTGGTAATGGGAGTTGAATAGGCACAGTTTGGGTCAATTCATTGTTGCCAGAGTTCAGGATGCTCTTTGATTGTGTGTTAACTATAAATGCCAGAAAGAAACTGTAACTCCCAAATGTCAAGGTCTATTTTCCCCAAACTCCATCTGTGTTCACATTTGGACATATTGAGTATTCATGCCAAGTTTGGTCCTGATCCAACATTGTTTGAGTCCACAGTGCTCTCTGGATATAGGTGAATTACAACTCCAAAACTCAAGGTCAATGCCCACCAAACTCTTATAGTATTTTCTCTTGGTTATGGGAGTTCTGTGGGAGAAGTTTGATTCCATTCCATCATTGGTGGAGTTCAGAATGCTCTTTGATCGCGGGTGAACTATAACTCCCAGCAACTACAACTCCCAAATGACATTTTGTGTCATTTTGGTTGGTGGTGTTCCCCAGGATTTTGTAAATGTAAAAAATGTGCTGCCGCTCAAAGAAGGTTGAAAAACACTGTCCTAGGGAATGACATCCAATCAAGCCTATCAACCAATATGCATTCTGATATATTTAAATTTTTACAAAAAGTATTCAAAAGTGAGAAATTGTACATTTATCATACTCTTGATCTTCTTTCTGACCATGTATTTTAATCACTCAACACATGGCCAGTGAAGGACAGAGAGATCATAATGAGGTCAGTTTGGCCCCTTTAATCTTGGAGGGATCAATGTGGCCACCCAAAGCCCGGCACTTGCCCAAGTGACTATGCCCGGGAATATATGTGTTGCTGCGGCTTCATCTATAAGGCTAGGAAAGCCTGCCACTTACTGATTTGAAATGTTATTGCATCCTTGCGACAGATTTTAATGAAAACTAATGGATGGGCTTTAAACTCCTCCAAACCCCCAAAAAACCCAAAAAACTCCTCCAAACCCCAAAAAGACATATCTTTAAATTCCCCGACTACCCATGTCAATTTTCAGGTCTTTATGATAGGTTTGCCATAAGACAGCAATTGAGTTGCACATAAGACGGTGCCATTGTACAAATACATCCGACATTATTTATTTACGGCTTCCAAGCGGCTTCCAAAAGGCACAATTTGATGCCTACATCACAATCGCAGTATAAAAACACAATATACTGTAAAAACCCTCCAGCATTTGACACTAATATACATTAAAATACAATTATATTCACACATCCTATGCATTCACCTATGTTAAAAACAGTGTTCCTTCCATAAAAGCATTGAGCCCTATTCACCAACTTTCCATTGAACTACTAAAGTGCTGTCCTGTGCTACTATGCGAACGCCTGGTCCCACATCCAGGCTTTCACTTTTTCCCTAAATGTCAGGAGGGATGGAATTGAACGTATGTCGCTAGGGAGCACATTCCACAGACGGGGAGCCACCACTGAGAAGGCCCTCTCCCTCGTCCCCACCAGCCGCACCTGGGAAGCCGGCGGGAGCGAGAGCAGGGCCTCCCCGGATGATCTTAAAGTACGAGGTGGGACGTAGCAGCAGATGCGTTCGGACAAGTAAGCTGGGCCAGAACCGTATAGAGCTTTAAAGGTCAAAACCAGCACTTTGAATTGAGCCCGGAATTGGACCGGCAGCCAGTGGAGCCGACACAACAGGGGGGTGGTATGCTCCCTGTATGTAGCTCCAGCTAGTAGTCTGGCTGCCGCCCGTTGGACTAGCTGTAATTTCCGAACTGTCTTCAAAGGCAGCCCCGCGTAGAGCGCGTTGCAGTAGTCTATTCGGGATGTGACCAGAGCGTGGACCACCGTAGCCAGATCAGACTTCCCAAGGTACGGGCACAGCTGGCGCACGAGTCTTAACTGTGCAAAAGCTCCCCCGACCACTGCCGAGACCTGGGGTTCCAGGCTCAGCGATGAGTCCAGAATCACTCCCAAGCTGCGAACTTGCGTCTTCAGGGGGAGTGTAACCCCATCCAACACAGGCTGCAACCCTTTCGACTGACCAGGAGGACCTCTGTCTTGTCTGGATTAAGTTTCAATTTGCTAGCTGTCTGCATCCAGTTGCCCATTTAGGCATGTGTTTGGTTGTGCAATGGGAGTTGTAAGAGTTTTAGAGCACATTCTGTGTATAATTCCACATGTGGAGAGCCATAGTACCTAACCTTGATGTAGGACCTCATACTATGTAATGTTGTCTAGCAGCAGTGTAGTTACTAGGCCTGGTTAATTTTAAAAAATGGTTAAAAACTTGTTTCTGATGTAGGGGGTGCTGGCGTTTCGAAACTTACATGATTTCCGAAATTTTACGGAATTTTTTCCCAAAATTCCCGAAATTTCGAAATGCTTCGTTAATGGTTTCAAAGTGTTATTTCCTGTTTCATTTGGATGAAGCTTTCTTTCCCCCTGCGGGGAAAGGTCAGGGAAGGGAAACCCGCGGATTCCTTTCCAAAAAGGGAGGGAGGGAGGAAGAGAAGGATGGAAGGGTGGAAGGGAATGGAGAGAGGGAAGACAGAAGGAAAGAAAAACAAAAGGGAAGGAAGGAGAAAGAGGGAGAGGGAAGGAGGGAGGAAAAAGAGAAGGATGGAAGGGAATGGAGGGAGGGAGGAAAAAGAGAAGGACAGAAAGACAAAAGGGAAGGAAGGAAGGAAAAAGAGAGAGAGGGAATGAGGGAGGAAAAAGAGAAGGAAGAGAGGGAGGGAGGAAGAGAAGGATGGAAGGGTGGAAGGGAATGGAGGGAGGGAGGAAAGAGAAGGATGGAAAGACAAAAGGGAAGGAAGGAAGGGAGTAAGGAGAAAGAGAGAGGGGGAAGGAGGGAGGAAAAAGAGAAGGAATGGAGGGAGGGAGGAAGAGAAGGATGGAAGGATGGAGGGGAATAGAGGGAGGAAAGAGAGAAGGAAATAAAGACTAAAGGGAAAGAAAGAAGGAAGGAGAAAGAGGGAGAGGGAAGGAGAGAGGAAAAAGAGAAGGGTGGAAGGGAATGGAGGAAGGGAGGGAGGAAAGAGAAAAATGGAAAGACAAAAGAGAAAGAAGGAAGGAAGGAGAAAAAGAGGGGGGAAGGAGGGAGGAAAAAGAGAAGGAATGGAGGGAGGAAGAGAAGGATGGAAGGGAATGGAGGGAGGAAAGAGAGAAGGAAAGAAAGACAAAAGGGAAAGGAGGAAGGAAGGAGAAAGAGGGAGAGGGAAGGAGGGAGGAAAAAGAGAAGGAATGGAGGGAGGAAGAGAAGGGTAGAAGGGAATGGAGGGAGGAAAGAGAGAAGGAAAGAAAGACAAAAGGGAAAGGAGGAAGGAAGGAGAAAGAGGGAGAGGGAAGGAGGGACGGAAAGAGAAGGGTGGAAGGGAATGGAGGGAGGGAGGAAAGAGAGGATGGAAAGACAAAAGGGAAGGAAGGAGAAAGAGGGAAGGGGAAGGAGGGAGGAAAAAGAGAAGGAAGGGAGGGAAGAAGAGAAGGGAGGAAGGAAAGAAGGGTAGAAGGGAAGGGAGTGAGGGAGGAGGATTTCCCTGGGTACTGGAGAGGGAAAGGGTTTGCCCTCCCTTCTGGAGAGGAAGATACAAATGCTGGACTAGATGGGCTGAGGTCCGATTCAGCATGGCTCTTCTTATGTTCTTATGTTCTTATGAGTGAGGGAGGAAAGAGAAAAGGGAAGGAAGGAAGAAAAGAAGGAGAAAGATAGAGAGGGAAGGATGGAAGAAAGGAGGAAGAAAGGAGGAAAGGGCGAGAGGGAAGGAAGGGGGAGGAAGAGAAGGATGAAAGGAAGGAAAGGTGGAAGGGAAGGGAGAGAGAAGGAAGGAAAGAGAAAAGGAAAGGAAGGAATGGAAAAGAGAGGGGGGAAGGAGGGAGGAAAGAAGGAAAAAAGAAAGGGTGGAAGGAGGGAGGGAGGGAGGGAAGGAGAAGGAAGGATAGGATAGTGTGAGAAAGGAGAGCCCGAGAGAAGAGTCCAAGGGGCTAGATCATGCCCCAGGCCTGGGGAGGCCCGGATTACCCATAAGGCCAACCTAGGCCATGGCCTAGGGGCGCAAGCCGAGCGGCCCGCAATTCACGGACCAAAAAAAAAAGTTAAATTTTTTTTGGAAAAAAACCCTCTGTGGCCAGCCCTTGGGAATGACGGGAGTTGAAGCACAAAGGCCCCGGAGGGAGGGAGGGCCGAGCCTGGTCCCAAGGCAGGACACGCAGGGCGAGGAGCAGCAGCAGCAGCTTCCCTCCTTTCCTCCCTCCCTCCTCCCCGCTACTCAGCCAGGGGCGGGGCCTCCCAGGGTGACATCACTCCCTCCCTCCTCCCCCGCCAGGCCCGCCTTCCTTGTTTGCTCCGTCTCCTCCCAGGGTGACGTCCCTCCCTCCCTCCCTGGGAGGTGGGGAGTGGGCAGAGCCAGGAGTGAGTCCTCCGAGCTCGCCTCCTGGCCCCGCCTCCTGCCTCCCGCCTTGTGACACCTATTGACCAAAGCCGAAGAGTGGCAGCCGGCCAATCGGGGAGCCTCCCTCCCTCCCGGGCAGGCGTGCCTCCGCAGACTCGGCCAACAGGAAGGCGAGGGCCTGCTTGGAGGCGGAAGTCCACGTGGAGGTTCTCCCTGAGCCACGGATTGCAACCGAGGAGGAGCAGCGGCCCAGAAGGAGACGGAGACGGGTGGGTGTCCCTCTCTATCTCCAGGGAGCCCCCCCCGAAGGAAGGAAGCCCCCCCCAGGCCTCTCCCCACTACTCTCCCTCCCTGCGGTGCGGGGATCCTAATCAACCCCGGCAGATAGCCACCCCGCCACGGCCCCCAAGCCCCCGGACGAGGAAGGAAAGAAGGAAAGGCAGGCATGGCTTGGGCCCCACCCTCCCTTCCCGGATCCCAAACAACAACTTTCAGTGCCGGTAGTAGACGGGGTGTAATTCCAAATGTGGCCTAGGGCACAAAAAGTTGTTAATCCGGGCCTGGGCTTGCCCATACCTGCCCTAAGGTGAATTTCTCATAAGGTTTGTTCATAGTTTGTTCATTGTTTCCTCCCTTTGAGGACGAGAGGCTGTGACTTGCTCCAAACGGATTTCCATGGCTGAACAGCGATTCAAACCCTGGTCTGTAGAGTTGTCAGCTAACACTCAAAACCCGACTGTTCTTAGGTAAAATTGCACAGTATTTACAATGGAAAAATAATACTGAAGTGTATCAAAATCTGTCTGTGTGCTAACTCAGTAGGAAACATGTATGATATACACATTCCTTTATAATGTAAATAGTAATATAACCGTTGCATACTGCAGTGAGGTTCGCAGAATGTAAAGGATTTCTATCTCAATTGCCGTCCATGGTTCTTTTGGTTTGCTAAAGCGGTGACCAATAAATCTGAGTTGCTTGTTGATGCATTAGCTCACGGAAGAGCTCAAGAGCAGCCTACCAATTGCAGAAGCCCTGGGTACCTGCTACCTTTTCCTTTTTTCTTTAAGCAGCTGGAGATCTAATGCATCCACGCAGCATGAGTCCGTTCACAGCTGGTGCCACGTGACACTGGAATTGCTTAATGCAACCGACTCAAGGTGGGCTCTGCCATCGTGCGCCAATGTGCCGAACGGAGGCATGGCTCTCGCCTTGAAAAGGGAGTCATTATCTTTGCTAGTTGATAGCGTTCTGTTATTTGCAGGTCAGTGCGGAAAACAGGTGCTCTTTCACAGGTTTGCTTCACAGAAAGGGAAACATACCGCTCAGCGCAGGCATGTAGAAACTTTCAGAAACTTCACCCACGTCTTCAGATACATCGAATTTTTGTGATAGAGAGTAGCCCTGTTTGATCATGGAAAAAATGGTTCAAAACTCATTGTGGATGTAGGGGGCACTGGCGGTTTCAATCTAAATTACTTCCAAAATTTTCTGAAAAAATTGTGGAAATCTTTACAAATTTTTCGGAAATTTCGGAATGGCTTCGTTAATGGCAGACATGCATGGGCAGTAAGAAAGAAAAAGCACTGGCAGTAGGAAAGAAACAGCACTGGAACACCCAGTGTGGATGCCGATGTCTTCCCCTCTGTGTTAAGTCTAACACAGAGGGAAAGACATTCGCGTCCAAACTGGGTTAAACACCCAGTTTGGACGCGGATGTCTTTCCCTCCGCGTTAAGTCTAATGTGGAGGGAAAGACATCCGCGTCCACACTGGGATAAACACCCAGTTTGGACTCCGATGTCTTTCCCTCTGCATCAGAACTGGAACGAGAGCTGCACATGGAAGGGAAGGCCGTGGCAGTGGCTTCGAAGTGGCAAATTCACTTCCGGGATGCTTACATCGCCTCGAAATCGCTTAAAAAACGGATTTAACCCGAATTCATTCCGATTTTACGAGCATTCCGACAAACCTACCCAGGCCCGGATTAACACCTTTTTGTGCCCTAAGCCACACTTTGGAATTACGCCCCTTTAAGCCAACCTCTACCCCCCCCCCCCACACACACACCACTCAGATCCACACTTGGCTGGCTTTCGCCATGGTGCCTCCAGAGCAGAAGAGAAAGGCGAGTAGGCACCATCCCACCACCTCCAAGGTCCCCATTCCCACCGGCTGGAAAGCTCCGCTGTGCTCTGAAGGTCTCTTCGGGAGGTTTGGGGAGAGCGCAGCGGGTGCAAACTCACTCCAAAGGTGCGCACGAGAGAGAGAGAGAGAGAGAGAGAGAGAGAGAGAGAGAGAGAGAACGAGGGAGGGAGAGAGAGCAAGAGATAGCGAGGGAGAGAGAGCAAGAGATAGAGCGTGAGAGAGAGAAAGTCAGAGAGAAAGTCAGAGAGAGATAGCGAGATATGTCCAATTGGCGTGCGCTCCTGCAGGGCGAGGAAGGATTCAGGTTGGGGTTTGTGCGGCTTTTGTTCGGCTGCTCCCGAAGGCAGGAGAGCCAGACCCTGGCCTTGATCCTTCCCTCCCTCCCGCGGCTCCCTTTGGCCAAGCAGGCCACCCCAGTTTGGTCCGAGAGCGCAGGAGCGAGCCTGGGTGGGTATGGTCTCATGCTGGGGACTTGGGAGAGGTCCACCCAAGCAACGCCCTTTCTCTCCCCTCTCCCTCCCACTCTTCCTTCTTTACTTGCTTTCTTTCTTTCCTCCTAGTTCCCTCCTTCGCCTCCTCCTTCTCGCACCGCCCTCTCCCGGACTCTGCCGTTTGGCTCTGGCTGTGTCAGGCCCCAGGCCTTAATTTCCCTAGAACCACACTCCAGCCATGTTGGCATGAAGCTGCCATCCAGGCCTGTCTGCCTATTTCCTGCAAACTGTTTGCAAGGCAGGCAGGGTGAAACATTCAAGGCCGCTACTGCTGTGCAGAGCGATAAAAGAAAGTGCTGGGATCCTGGAGATGCGGCGACTCCTTTACACAGATGTCAGCATTAATTGGGTTCACATACCTGGCTGCTGAGGAGAGCAAAAACAGCAGCTGGAGTTCATTGTGAGAACAGTGATGTCCGACGACAGTGATGTCGGAACATCAAAGCCTTGAAGGACTATAAACGCTGGCTCTTAGAATGGATTCCCATCTCGATCCAACTTTGCATCTCAAGACCATGGATTCCTGAACAGGCCTATTGGGCCTTCCTGCTTAAGAACTTTGCCTGGCAAGCTTGCTTATTGCTTTCCATGGATTTGGCCCGCTTGGGCATACAGACTCTGTTTCGCTTTGGATCCTGATTACTAAGGGACTATAATCATTTGCTACCTTCATTGAACATTGCTGCTATTTTGCTGGTGCCACTTAAAGGCATCTTAGATTTCTAGCCTCTTTCCTTTAACCAGTTATTCTAAATCAGGGCTGTCCAACTTCTACCGGCCCAAGGGCCGGAATTCCGGTGACTGATCACCTGGGGGGCCGCAGCAAGGGGCGGGGTCGCTTGCGGGGGGCAGGGCCGCTTGCGGGCATGCGCGGCAGGGCGGGAGCAGTGAGGTGGAGGGCCCAGCATCCTGTGCAGCCCGCCCCATTTCGGCGGGGCTGGGTGATGTCAGGCGTGGCACCGGCGGCGAGCAGGAAGAGGTGGAGGCAGAGGCCGCGGCTTCCCTCCACCTCTTCCTGCTCGCGCCGGCGCCACGCCTGACATCACCCAGCCTCGCCGAAAAGAGGCAGGCCATGCAGGTCGCCGGGCCCTCCGCCTCGCTGCTCCCGCCCTGGCGGGCGCGCATGCCCGCCGACAGGTCAGTTCTAACAAACCATTGTACTTCAGCTGGACTCCCGTTCCAAGTGTCTTGGGCGCGACAGGCTGCAGGCAGCCCCGCCCCCCGAGGAGGGGATGGAGCAGAGACTTTGCCGGGAGAAGGAGTGAGGAGGAGCATGAGAAAGGGGGGAAAGAGGGGCGCTGACCAGTTTTTTATTTTTATTTTTTGCTCCGTGATCTGCGCCCCTCCTCGGCATGCGCCCCTAGGCCATGGCCTATGTTGCCCTTATGGGTAATCCGGCCATGTCCATTTGTTCTCTTGGACACTGTCATTGGAAACGAACCCATATCATCATCAAATACTTGGCATCACAAAGGAAGAGCAGACTTATGCTGCTCTGAAGCAAAACCTGACAAATAAATACCGGTTTGGTCCGAGAATGCAGGAGCGAGCCTGGGTTGGTGTGGTCTCATGCTGAGCACCTGGGAGAGGTCCACCCAAGCAACGCCCTTTCTCTCCCCTCTCCTTCCCTCCCTCTCTTCCTTCTTTACTTGCTTTCTTTCTTTCCTCCTAGTTGCCTCCTTCTCCTCCCCTCCCTCCCACTGTCCTCTCCCGGACTCTGCTGCTCGGCTCTGGCTGCAGGAATTTACAGTCTGCCGCCGGGGGAGCCGGGGGAGTCACCATGGAGACTGCTTCCTCGGGAGCCAGGAGGTCAGGCCAACCAGAGACCCGCGGGCAAATCAATGGATCAATGCGAGGGGCCCGCCGCAGCCCAGAGAGCGAGGGACGGAGGGGATGGAGCAGAGACTTTGCCGGGAGAAGGAGCGAGGAGGGGCATGAGAAAGGGGGAAAGAGGGGCACGGACCAGTTTTATTATTATTTTTTGGTCCGTGATCTGCGCCCCTCCTCGGCATGCGCCCCAAGGCCATGGCCTATGTTGCCCTTATGGGTAATCCGGCCATGAACCTACCCAGGCCTAATACAGAGCTCAATCCATTCCAAGGTTTTGTCTGAGCCATGTTGGACTCGCCCAAGCTGTTTTAGCCTTTTCTTCAAATAGGTTCAATGTGTTGTGAGTCTCTTTTGAGAGAGAAAAAGATGGATACAAATACAACTACTACAACTACTACTACTAAAACTTCAAGCAGTTCCTTAAAATAGTAACAGAAACATGGAGTGGATTCACTGTCCCATGGGCAGCAACTATTGATAATGACATTGCAACAGGTATCGGTTTATTGTGTTCACCGACCCACCAAATCAAATGACCAGAGCCAAATTCTTCTCTAACCCCAAAGAGAAGAACCTCCTGTGTTTCAATCCTTTCTGCTGCCTTCTTTATTTTTCCTCATATCTTGGATAATATTCAGAGAAGTGCAACTATTGAAGACAGCTATGTCACCAAGCTGTGCATTTCAAGCCAGCTGCTGCTGAGCTGCCAGATATCATCCCATTTGAGTGATCTCTTGGCACCCCTTCTCTTCATTCATGCAGCCTCCCTGGAATAATTCATACATGGCTGCAGAGAGAAAGAAAAAGCCACACACCTTGCACACTAAAACAACCGAGCAGGAGACAGCTGAGTTGGGCTGGAGAGCTCATTTGGTATTCTTCCTCCGAGGGAGGGCTTGGAGATTTTCTCAGGGTTGGAGTCCCAAATGCACTGATATCCAAAAAGTCCCTTTTCCATCGGAAAGTTCTCAAAGTGCCTGTGACTTTTGGCAGAGTTGCCAATGGCGAAAAGGAAGAGTGATGGATTTCATACTAGAGCAGGGTTGTCCAACTTCTACCGGCCCAGGGGCCTGAATTCTGGTCACTGATAACCTGGGGGGGCCGTAGGGTCTGCCCCTGCCCCCGGCTCCCCCCCCCCCCCGCCCCGCCCTGGCTCCCCTCCCCCCCTTTATTTTTATTTTAATATTAAATATATTTAATTCCATCCTCCCATCCCTCTCCCTGGCATCCCTCCCTTATTTTTATTTAATATTAAATATATTTAATTCCATCCTCCCATCTCCCTTATTTTTATTTAATATTAAACATATTTAATTCCATCCTCCCCTCTCCTTATTATTATTTAATATTAAATATATTTAATTCCATCCTCCCCTCTCCCCTTATTTTTATTTAATATTAAATATATTTAATTCCATCCTCCCCTCTCCCTTTATTTTTATTTAATATTAAATATATTTAATTCCATCCTCCCTCTCCCCTTATTTTTATTTAATATTAAATATATTTAATTCCATCCTCCCTCTCCCCTTTATTCTTATATTATATTAAATATAATTAATTCCATCCTCCCTCTCCCCCTTATTTTTATTTAATATTAAATATATTTAATTCCATCCTCCCTCTCCCCTTATTTTTATTTAATATTAAATATATTTAATTCCATCCTCCCCTCTCCCCTTATTTTTATTTAATATTAAATATATTTAATTCCATCCTCCTTATTTTTATTTAATATTAAATATATTTAATTCCATCTCTCCCTTATTTTTATTTAATATTAAATATATTTAATTCCATCCTCCCATCTCCCCTTATTTTTATTTAATATTAAATATATTTAATTCCATCCTCCCATCTCCCTTATTTTTATTTAATATTAAATATATTTAATTCCATCCTCCCCTCTCCCTTTATTTTTATTTAATATTAAATATATTTAATTCCATCCTCCCATCTCCCCTTATTTTTATTTAATATTAAATATATTTAATTCCATCCTCCCATCTCCCCTTATTTTTATTTAATATTAAATATATTTAATTCCATCCTCTCCTCTCCCCTTATTTTAATGTATCCCATCTCCCCTTATTTCATCTTTAAATATATTTAATTTTATATTTAATACATGAGGGGAGATGGGGGGAGGGAATGAGGAGCCCCCTGCTTTGGCCTACCTTTTTCAAATGCGCAGGATCCAGGAGTACCCGGACGACGAGAGAGACGATGACCGACTGAGTCGAAGAAGGTCCTAATCGCGTCTATGGGCCTCACCGATCCAGTAGTAGAGTAGCCGAAGAGTATCGCGAGAATACGCAATCCACACGGGATTTCGCTGTCAACGGGGCGTGATCTCACGTAGACAGCGAAATCCCGTGTGGATTGCATATTCTCGCAATACTTGCTCCAAACCCGGAAGTAGGTTTTTAAATTTTTATTATTATTTATTGTATTTTTCAATTTTTATTTTTATTACAAAGCTTAGGGGGCCGTAGGGAAGGGGCTGGGGGCCGTATACGACCCCCCGGGCCGCCAGTTGGACAGCCCTGTACTAGAGTAAAGGTTTCCTCTGACATTAAGTCTAGTCATGTCCGACTCTGGGGGATAGTGCGCATCTCCATTTCTAAGCCAAAAAGCCAGCATTGTCCATAGACACCACCAAGGTCATGACTGCATGAAGCGTCGTTACCTTCCCACAGAAGCTATATGTATTTATCTACTCACATTTGCATGTTTTCGAACTGCTAGGTTGGGAGAAGCTGGGCCTAAGAGCAGAGCTCTCCTCACTCCCCGGATTCGAATTGCCGACCTTTCGGTCAGCAAGTTCAGCTCAGTGGTTTAACCCACCGGGGGGGGGGGCTTCTCAGGCTCCCCTTTTCGTCATTTTAGACTGAGCACTCTAGAGCAGTGTTTCCCAAACACTGTTCCACGGCACACTAGTGTGCCGTGAGCGATCACCTGGTGTGCCACAGGAAAACCTCCCTTCCCCCCTCTCTTCCTCCTCCTGCCGAAATCCTGCTGCTGCCTGGGGGAGGAGGAAGGGCCAGGCGGCGGTGGCAAAGAAGAAGGGGCCAGGGCACTGCCTCCTTCAGCCGTTTCCCCAGCCAGCCTCCAATCGAGGGAGGGCGGGGAATGGAAGCAGAAGTGAGGAGCGCAGTCTGAGGCAGGCCCACCGGCTTCTTCTTTCGAACCGCAGGAAAGAAGGAAGGAAGGCAGGCAACCGCAGACCGAGTGAGTGCCTTCCCTTCTGGTGTGGAAGAGGGAGAGGGCCATTCAGGAAGGGAGCCACCTGGGGGTTCTGTGTGGGAAGTTTGGCCCAGTTCTATCATTGGTGGGGTTCAGAATGCTCTTTGATTGTAGGGGAATTATAAATCCCAGCAACTACAACTCCCAAATGGCAAGGTCTATTTCCCCTGAACTCCGTCTGCGTTCATATTTAGGCATATTGAGTATTCATTTCAAGTGTGGTCCAGATCCATCATTATTTGAGTCCTCAGTGCTCTCTGGGTGTAGGTGAACTACAACTTCCAAACTCAAGGTCAATTCCCAAGCAAACCCTTTCAGTACTTTCTGTTGGTAAAGAGAGTTCAATATGCCAAGTTTGGTTCAATTCCATTGTTGCAAGAGTTCAGGATGCTCTTTGATTGTGTGTTAACTATAAATCCCAGAAACTGTAACTGCCAAATGTCAATGTCTATTTTCCCCAAACTCCATCTGTGTTCACATTTGGGCATATTGAGTATTCATGCCAAGATTGGTCCTGATCCAACATTGTTTGAGTCCACAGTGCTCTCTGGATATAGGTGAACTACAACTCCCAAACTCAAGGTCAATGCCCACCAAACTCTTCTAGCATTTTCTCTTGGTTATGGGAGTTCTGTGTGGGAAGTTTGTGTCTTTCTGCCATTCCTGCCAGGATATCTATGTTGTGTTCATCGAAACAGGCCCAGGTTTCACACTGAGTGTATAAATACATTTAAAAGCATATTAACTATATGTATTACTGTGTTAGAGTGTCATTTTGTGTCATTTTGGTTGGTGGTGTGCCCCAGGATTTTGCAAATGTAAAAAATGTGCCACGGCTCAAAAAGGTTGAAAAACACTGGCTTAGGGGATAAAAACATCATCCACTGAAGAATGCTGGAAATAGAGTGATTCTAAATGGTCACCTTGGATGCAGTTCTGGGTACATCCACACTGTAGAATTAATGCAGTTTAAAGGCCATAGTCCAACCTATGGAATCCCGGCAGTTGTAGTTTTACAAGCTCCTCAGCTTTCCTTGCCAAAGAACATGGAACATGAGTATGGACCCATTTTCTTGCTGGTAATGCAAACAATTAAGCAAAGGGCCTATTTCTGTGTTGAATGAAAACATGAATTACTCTGTGGATGGTGACAAAAAAAGAACAGTTAGTTTTAGGGGGAAAAAAACCCCACAATTCCCCTGAGATGCAACAGGTTAATATTGGCTGGATGACACTGAGTGACAATCTTTTCCCTGAGTGCCGGTTTCGGTTTGACAAGGAAGACGGGCTCCAGAAAATGAAGTGACATCCCATCTTCCTTGCAAGCAGTTCAAACTCCAGCTCTTCCCCTGAGTTTGGGCAGCAATGCTGAGACGATAATGATGATATAATAATAATAATAATAATAATAGTTGCCTAGATCAGGGGTGGGCAATTATTTTTTTCCAAGGGGCCACACGAGAACCAAAAAATATTATGGAGGGCCGCACCTAAAGGCTGAACTACAGTCTAATCTACTTTATTTATTTATTTATTTATTTACTATATTTACTATATATTACACATCATTAATATTAACATATTAATATATCAAGAATATATTATTAGTATTAATATCATAATTATTATATTATAGTATATATATATAGACATTATAATATATTGAAATTATAATATAATATTATATTATTTATTAATTATATTATTATTATAAAATTATTATAAAATAATAATAAAAACCACTAAAATAAAATGAAATGAAATTCAAGAAGACAAGGTGCGAACCAAGATAAAGGCTGACATCCTCAAGAGAGGAGGGATCCCAAGATGGAATGGCCCAATGGACCCAGCCCAGAGGATGACAAAGCGGACCCAGTCGCCACCGCAGCAGAGGTGAGCAGAGCAGCAGGCGATCGGAGGCAGCAGGTGCCTGCCATCCCGGCTTTGGAGTGCCTGCCATCCCGGGAGGCGATCTGGGCCTGCAGCGGGAGCAGTCGGTGACTGATCGTTCTCCGGAGTGGCAGGCTGTCTGCCGACGCAGGCCCCACAGCCCGCGATGGGATGGTGGCAGTGGCAGCCCTTCCTCTTACAGAAATGGCCCCGCCCCTGATGCTCTTCTCTCTGGGCCGGTCAGAGTTGGCCGGCGGGATACATCTGGCCCACGGGCCGCAAGATGCCCAAGTCTGGTCTAAATAGATAGGTAGATAGGTAGATAGATAGATAGAATAACACTATGTAACACATTTTTTGTTTCTGGTTTATAAATGTCATTTCTTAATTGGGTCTATCATAAAAATATGGAAAAAGTTTATTAAATTTGTGAGACATCCTGCAGTACTGTCACGATGCACGGACTTGACCGGCCCCTTAATCACACACACAGAGACGGACTGAAGGCTATCTATTTTATTGAATATAGAAACAGTTCAAAAGGAATATTGTCCATAAAAAATAGCAAAAGCAATCCAAAGGCTGTAAGCATCAATTGTCCAAAAGCAGCTTGGTGAATAATCCAAAAGGCTTAGCAAAGCTCCGCACAGCAATGCGGAATCAGGAACAAAACAAGGTACGAGATACAAGGCAAAACTTGGTGGCCACTAGCCAGCTTAGCTCCGTGGACCAACTTCGCTACACGTCTACTCAGAAGAGACGTGGCCGAAGCACTGGGGATTCGTTCCCACGGATCCTTAATCTTTCGGCCGAGGTCCCCGACGCTCTAGGCTTCGTCGTCTCCAATCTCTGCTGACGGACCTCGGCCTGTCTAGGCTGTGGTACCATCCCCTTCTGCTGGACTCGATGCTTCATCTCCTATCAAAGGTTCGGCCTTGTCTCCCAGCACCTGGGTCTCTATCTCCATGAGAGCTCTCCTCCCTAGAATCTTCCCAGCCGCTCTCTTCCATGTTTTCACTCACAAGATCCTGTGAGCCTCTCCCACCTGGGTGTTCATAACTTTCGCTATCACTTCTTTCCATTTGCACCTGGTTATCATCTATGTCTGCATAAGGGTCAAACCAACCTTCATCCCAAGCCAAGCTTTCAGTGGGAGAAAGAGGCCCAGTGATGGGAAACGCTCCTTCAGGTAACCCTTCCAAATCCTCTTCAGAATCTATCTCTGCAGGTGCAGGCCCTAATGCTAATGGAACCCCCGGTGCTGTTCCCTGGCCCCCAGGCACAAACGAGAACTGCTGTGCTACAAGTACAAATTGCTATAGTTCTTCAATGAATACAATATGTCATTGAGTCTCAACCAATTCAACCTAGTTTGTGCCAGCCACAAAAATGAAGTTTCTGGAGTAGAACAATTATTTTCAATGTAAGGACCGACTGCACAATCAAACAGGAAATAACCCTTTCAAAACAAAAACAGAACATTTTTCAAATTTTGTTATATAGTGTAATAGATGAAATATGAATAAGTAATGGTTCCTCTTCACCCCAATCTTGGGTCAAACCCTTGGCGCTGGCAATGCACTCTGTATCTTGGCAGTATCTTTGTCCCTAATAGTTCAAAGAGATATCAAGGTATATCAGTGTAAGAGCCGAGAAACCAGGCCCGGATTACCCATAAGGCCAACATAGGCCATGGCCTAGGGACGCAAGCCGAGGGGGGCGCAGAATCACGGGCCAAAAAAATATATGTTGAAACAAATAAAAACGCTGTGGCCGGCCCCTGGGGTCTCTCCCAAATCAGCGGCACGCACCCCCCAGATGCCATTCCCTCCCTCCCTCCCTCCCTCCCGGACATGGCCTTCTTTGCGGAGGGAGGGAGTGAATGGTGTGCGGGCTTGGAGGGAGACACAGAACGTTGCCTCTTAGTGCGCTGATCTCTGCCCCTGGATGGGGGGCGTGGCCTCGCGCGCCAGCTCCCTGCCGAATCCGAGGAGTGCAGTGGCAGGGAATACGGTCCCGATGGAGGGGGAGGACCTTCAGCCTTGCCAATCTGTTCTTTTTCGCCTGAGGCTTTAAGGGGACATAATTCCAAAGTATGGCCTAGGGCGCAAAAAGGTGTTAATCCGGACCTGGTGTTGGACTAGATAGAGTAGAAAACCAGAGGGGACTGTGTCTATCTAAGCTGAATAAACACACTGGAACAGTATGATATAAATCATAATAAGTAATATTTGCAATGCAAAAGTGTTGGCTATATCACATAAATTGCATACTATACAGAAGTTGAAACATACAAAGTACACAAATGTGTTAGTGAATACATGCAACAACACACAAGGCACACCATTTTGTCCTACATCTCTGGCAGATGGCTGTTTACAGATTTTGCATGCCTGCCGCCTTTATGTGTATATTACACAACACTTACCTATTACCACCTGGCCTTGACAAAGACCCGTGAGGTCGAAACGAGATGTGGGATTCCAGGGTAATCACTCCCTCGTCGGCCCGTTTATAGTGGTGGTGTCTTCCCGGCCGCGACTGTCCCCGTTTGGATTCCCCGGATCAGCTTGCCGCCTGGCAAGCGGCTGGTCGCTTCAGTTGCCGCAACCGTCTCTGTTTGCATTTCACGGAGCGGTTTGACGCTCTGTAGCGGCTCTCTGGCCACTACATCCCATTGGGGATTTACAAACTTGGGTCCTCACCCTATGTGGAATATTCCATCAACCATTGCATTATTGGTTCCAGTCCCCGTTGAATTTGAATTTACATTGAACTTTCGTTAGTATTTAGACCTTGTGGGTCTGGACGTTGCGTTTATGGGTAGGAATCCTCTCTGTTAGTGTGTCTTGTGTGTTGTTGCATGTATTCACTAACACATTTGTGTACTTTTGTATGTTTCAACTTCTGTATAGTATGTAATTTATGTGATACAGCCAACACTTTTGCATTGCAAATATTACTTATTATGATTCATATCAGGGCTGTCCAACTGACGGCCCAGGGTCCGTATACGGCCCCCAGCCCCTTCCCTGCGGCCCCCTAAGCTTTTTAATAAAATAATAATAATTAAATAATAATATTTTTAAAACGTACCCACTTCTGGGTTCCGGAGCAAGTATCGCGAGACTACGGAACCCACACGGGATTATGCCCTCAACGCGAGATCACGCCTGCGTTGAGAGCGAAATCCCGTGTGGCTTCCGTAGTCTCGCGATACTCCTGTTGCCGAAATCTCTGCTACTTAATCCCTGCGGCCCACGCAGACGCGATTTGGACCTTCTCGGCTGCTGCCTCGGTCGGTTGTCACCTCTGCTCGTGGTACGGCTACTCCTGGATCCTGCGCGTTTGGGAAGGTAGGCTAACCTTTATGTTATTATTATGTAATTGTGTATGGATGCCCCTTATATATTCCCTCCCTGCATTTCCCCTTAGTAAAAGATTATATTTGATTGTATGGATGCCTCTTATGAATTGTAAGTAAATTGGAGCTGGGGGAGGGGTGGGGGTGGGGCGGGGGCGGAGCCGGGGGTGGGGGCAGGGGCAGAGCCAGGGCAGACCCTTCAGCCCCCCAGGTCATCAGTGACCGGAATTCAGGCCCCTGGGCCGGTAGAAGTTGGACAGCCCTGATTTATATCATACTGTTCCAGTGTGTTTATTCAGGTTGGACTAGATAGCCCATATGTTCTCTTCCAACTCTATGATTCCTTCTGTTTGTGAGAAGCCTCCTCATGGCAATGTTCAAACTAACTCAACCAACCAACCAATGAGAACCAGAACCAGCCAGGGTTCCCATCATCTCCTCCGGCTTTGTTTCCAGCTGTTTCCTAGTCATTAGCTTTTAATTTCCACAGCTGCTTCTTTGTGCTGCTCCTCTCCCCTTCCCTCCGCCACCCTCCGCTCAGGTATTTTGTGCTCTTCCGGTGATTGTCAGTTCTGTTCTGCTTGAAAGCTCTTCGGAAGATGTTGCCATGGCCACCAGGACCAGCACTGGAAATAAATGAGTGGGGGGTATCCAGGAATCGACGTGGTGCCCATGGGGGGCTTCCAGCCCAAAGGTTGCCTCCATTACTCTGGCAGATTCCGCGGTATCTACGGCTAAATCTGCTTTAATAGAATATTTAAATGCTTCCTTGAACATAGAATTACATCCAAATTGAGCTATCTGTGCCTGGATGGTTTTTTCTTTTTGTTAAAGGAAGTGAACATGTTTAGGGAGAGAAAGATAAGGGTGGTAAGTATATGAATTGCGTCTCTCTGCGTGCATACCTAGGTTGGATCATTAGTTTTGTTCTGCTCTCATGGTTGACTTGGGTCGGAGATACATAATACTACGTTTCATTCTGCTTTATTGAGGCATCATTCCTGGACTGAGATCCTACGAGGGCGGGTTAATAAGTCCGTGACTTTTTGAATTTCCCGCCTCTTAACTGAAAGGGTGACACTGCTCCTGTCAACAAGCATCTGTCAGTAGACTCCTGTCAAAATTTGAACAAGCTGTGTCATTTAGTTTGTGTTTGACAGCCATTGATAGCAGACTACCGCATGATTTTAGGAGAAAATGGAAAAAAGTGAATTTTGTGTGCTCATTAAGCTTTCTTTTTGTGGGGAAAAAACCACCACTCAAACCAAGGCTAAGCTTGATAAATACTATGGGGACTCTGCACCATCCATTTCAATGGTAAAAAAGTGGTTTACTGAATTTCGTTGTGGCCGTACAAGCACGGAAGATGCCGAACGTTCTGGACGCCCAGTTGAGGCCTCTACACACAAAACAATTGAAAAAATCACGATATGGTGTTGGCCGATTGGAGATTAAAGTGCGAGAGATAGTGGAAGCCATAGGCATCTCACATGGCTCAGTGGTTTCAATTTTAAATGATCACTTGGGTATGACAAAGCTTTCCGCAAGATGGGTGCCGCATTTGCTACAATCCACCACAATCGTGTAATAATTTCGCAGGAGTGTTTGAAGTTGTTCAACCGCAATATGGACGGGTTTTTGCGCCATTTCATAACTGTGGACGAAAGGTGGATCCACCTCAACACACCAGAGACCAAACAGCAGTCAAAACAGTGGGTTTCTTGGGGTGAATCGGCGCGAAAGAAGGCCAAGGTGGGTGTGTCAGCCAATAAAGTGATGGCGACCGTTTTTTGGGATGCACGTGGTATAATCCACGTAGACTCCCTTCAAAAGGGTAATACAGTCAATGGCGAATATTATGCCAACTTATTGGGTCGATTTAATGAGTATCTGAAGAAAAAAAAACCGACCGCATTTGGCCAAGAAAAAAGTGCTTTTGCACCAGGACAATTCAAGGGTGCACACATGTGCAGTTGCCATGGCAACAATCCATGAATTGGGATGCAAATTGCTCCCCCATCCATCCTATTCTCCAGATTTAGCCCCGAGTGACTATTTCTTGTTTCCAAACCTGAAGAAATGGCTTGGCGGAAAGAGATTTGACTCCAACAATGAAATCGTCTCACAAACAAATACCTATTTTGTTGACCTGAACAAATCTTAGTTTTTGGAAGGGACAAAAAAAAATTGGAGAAACGTTGGACAAAGTGTATAGAGCTCAAAGGAGACTACATTGAAAAATAAAATGATTTTTTATCCAAAAACCTGTGATTCATTCAAAAAGTCACGGACTTATTGACCCGCCCTTGTAAATCAGGAAAAATTGGGTTAAATCCTTGCATTTTAAGATACATATTAGTTGCGTCGTGCAAACCTTTCTCCTATAGTGCAATTGAAAGCATGCCCCAATTTGCGCGTGGATCCATGTGCAATGAACGATGTGCATCAGTGTGCAATGATGCCAAATGTGCAAGAACACCTATGTACAAGAACATCCCGACAACTCCCAAATGACAAAATCAACCTCCTCAACAACACCAGTATTCAAATGTGGGTGCATTGGGTATTTGTGCCAAATTTGTCCCAGTGAATGAAAAATATATCCTGCATATCAGATATTTAGATTAGGATTCATAACGTTAGCGGAATTGTAGTTATGAAGTAGCAACGACAGATCACCACAACATGTGGAACTGTATTAAGGGGTGACGGCATTAGGAAGGTTGAAAACCACTGGCGTAGAACCTCAACCAATTCAATATAGTTTGTGGCTGCCACAAAAACAAAGTTTCTGTAGTAGTACAACTACTTTCCAAGTAAGGAACACACAGTTAAGCAGGAAATAATACTTTCAAACCAGGAACAGGATTTTGTTTTGTTACATAGTGTATTCTGTGGAGGGAATGGGATGTAAGAAAAGGACATTTCCTTTGAAGGATCCCCAGGAAGGAATTATCTAATCTCTCTATCTAGGAAACCACTTTTGAAATATATATTATTGGAAAGAGCAATGGCTCCCCCTAGTGGCAGTGAATATCCTTACAACAATATGGGACAAGAACAAGAAATTCATCCACATCATGCTTTTTTTTAAAATTATGATGAGCATAAAATGACACACATTATTATTTTCCAACAAAGAATATGTGGGTTTTTTTTGCTGCTCGTTTTTGGAGTAAATAAGAAAATAAGTTTTCGGGATGTTTTTATTGGAAGGCAATATGTTCCCTTTTTGCCAGTGCTTCCATCTGCTTCCACTTTGTTCTCAGCTGCTCTCCATAGCCTTTATTAATAATAGGGGCGAATCACAGGGAGCGGTCAACCCCCTGTTTAATTAGCTCCATTGGCTGCTGTTTATTTTCCAGTCCCAATTCAAGGTACAGGTCATCACCTACAACAGAGCTGTCCAACTTCTACGGCACCAAGGGCCGGAATTCCGGTCACTGATCACCTGGGGGGCCGAAGGGTCTGCCTCCGCCCCCGGCTCTGCCCCCCTCCCCGGCTCCGCCCCTCCCCGGCTCCGCCCCCTCCCCGGCTCCAATTTACTTACAATTGACCTTGAATTGTGGAGTTGTAGTTCACCTCCATCCAGAGAGCACTGTGGACTCAAATAATGATGAATTTGGACCAAACTTGGCATGAATACTCAATATGCCCAAATGGGAACACTGGTGGATTTGGGGGAATGTTTCCTAATACCTTTGAGTTATTTGAGTCCACACTCAAATTGGGACACACCCAAAAAAAACCAAACACCTCAATGCCGTCGCAGGGCTTGATGGGGCCTCCCTTCCCAGAGGCGGGTGGAGGAGGCCCAAAGAGCTCCCTCCCTCCCTGAAGGGAAAACAAGCCGCGGGGGCAGGCGCACAGGAAGCCACGTTGCGCCCTGCACGGGGGGGAAGGCAGCACAACAAGGGGGGGAGGCGGAGGGAGGAAGGAAGCGTCGCCAAGGAAACCGCCACTGACGGACCCCCCCCCCCCCCCCCCAACGTCCCACTGTTTTTAGATTGATTGATTCGAGCCAGGCCCAACCTTACCCATACTGCGGAGCCCCGCCACAGGGCCGAAGTGCCAACGATGACGCCCCGAAGAGCCCGCTGGAGCCGAGGCCAAAGCTCAGGCCGGGCGGGCGGCTCTCCCATCTGCGGGGGCGGGAAGCGAGGGCCCTTCACAGGAAGAGGACGGAGCCAGGAGAGGCTTTCCCTGCCTCACTCCCCTCCTCCCCTCTCTGAGGGAATGGGGCTGGCCTGGAAGCAGCCGCGAGGAGGAGGAGGAGCGGCGCCCAGGCTGGCCGCAAATCCCGGGGACCCCGCGAGACTACGCAGCCACAGACGGGATTTCGACCTCCCTCGAAATCCTGTCTGTGGCTGGCGTAGTCTTGCGATGCTTGCCTAAACCCGGAAGTAGGTATTTTTTTTATTTTTTATTTTTTATTTTTTATTTATATTTTATTAAAACAAGTTAGGGGGCCGGAGGGAAGGGGCTCAGGGGCCGTGTACAGCCCCAGGGCCGCCTGTTGGACAGCCCTGGCCTACAATGCCCTAAATGGTTTGGGACCTGCCTACTGGGAATGTGGCGCAGCTGGCTAAGTTCCCTCCAGTTACCGCCCAGTGTCGAACTTATCGTTCCTGGGAAAGGTGATGGAGAGGGCAGTAGCGGACCAGCTGCGGCAGTTCCTAAATGACACAGCCGGACTAGATCCCTACCAGTCTGGCTTCCGTATTGGGCATGGGACAGAGACTGTGCTGGTCGCCATCACAGACCAGCTTCGCTGCCAATTGGACCAAGGAAGATCAGCGCTGCTCATGTTATTGGACCTCGCGGCAGCTTTTGATACGGTAGACCATGCATTGTTAACTCACCGCTTAACTGTGACAGGGGTTAGGGGTACTGCTCTTAAATGGGTATCCTCCTTTCTCCTTAATCGGGAACAGCGAGTGGAGAGGGGAGGTATGGTTTCCGAGAGGCTTCCCCTAAATTGTGGGGTCCCTCAGGGAGCCATTCTCTCCCTTGGTGTGAAGCTTTGGTCTGGAGTGTCATTAGTACGCTGATGACACCCAGCTGGTGCTGAGGATGGAAGGCCGACCAGACTCTGTACCCGATTGCTTCCAGCAATGCCTTGAAGCCGTGACTGGTTGGCTACGAGCCAGTCGGTTGAGGGTGAATCCATCGAAGACGGAGATCCTTTGGCTGGGTCACCCAGGTGGGGTGGGTGTCGGCTACCTATGCTGGACGGTGAGACGCTACATCCATCGTCCTTGGTTAAGAGTCTGGGGGTCCAGTTGGACCCACTACTGTCAATGGAGGCCCAGGTCTACACTGTCAGTAGATCTGCCTTCTTTCATCTATGGCAGGCTAGGCGGCTGGCCCCCTATCTCACCGAACGTGACCTAGCTATGGTAATCCAGGCTATGGTCATCTCGAGGCTAGACTACTGTAACGCCCTTTACATTGTTCTTCCTTTGTCGGTCATCCGGAGCCTTAAGCTGGTGCGGAATGCTGCAGCGAGACTCCTGGCTGGAGTGCCAGCCAGGGCTCATATCACTCCAACTCTGCAGCGACTGCACTGGCTACCAATTGAGCACCGGATCATCTTCAAAGTGTTGGTTTTGACCTTCAAGGCCTTGTATGGTCTGGCGCCAGTGTACTTGAGAGACCGTCTACTCCCATATGTTCCCCAGAGATCGCTTTGATCAGAGGATCACAACCTCTTACAGATTCCATCTCTTCGACACATCCATTTGTCTTCTACAAGACAAAGAGCATTCTCTGTAGTCGCACCGAGTCTATGGAATTCCTTGCCACCTGAAGTCCAGGCAATCACTGATTTGAGAACGCTGAGAGATGAGGAGTGCGTCAGCTCCCCCTGGTGGCCAGAGTTTGCCTCTGTTCGTCTATATGTGTGTATGTGGAAATGGCAGGGATTGTCTGCTAAGTATGTGTACTGTAATCCGCTCTGAGTCCCCTTCGAGGTGAGAAGAGCAGAATATAAAGAAAGTTTATTATTATTATTACCTTCGTGACCGTATCTCTCTCCATGAACCTGCCCGATTCCTTCGCGATCTTCGGGGGGAGAGTCTCCTCTCACCTCTACCACTGTCTCAGTCCCGCCTTGTGGAAACAAGGGAGAGAGCCCTTTCCTCAGTGGCCCCCTGTCTATGGAATGCACTACCTGGTGAGATTAGGTGAGCCCCCACTTTTGAAAGTTTCAAGAAGAATCTTAAGACCTAGCTCTTCCTCTGTGACTTTGGAGATTAACTTTATAATCTCATGCTATCCTTTACCCTCAATATTTGCTCTGAGTGTACACCTCCCCCCCCTTTTACTTGAAGGTCTTTTTGCTTGACCCCACTCTGAAAGAGTTTACTCCCTTACAATTAATTTGCCCCACTGTCATCTCACCTCCTGTTTTTATCCCTATCTTTTCTATTTTAATCTGTACATGTGGCCCGCACACTGTTTCGCACCGGGAAGGTGGCGCAGCTGCATAAGATCTCTCTGACCAGTAGGTCATGAGTTCAAGGCCTGCCCGGGTTGTGGTGGGTGCTCGACCTTTAAGTGTAGCCTGCTGTCCACCTTTGCAGCCCGAAAGACAGTTGCATCTGTCAAGTAGGAGATAAAAGTACCACATTAAGTGGGGAGGCAAATTTTGACTGAATTATGAGGCCATTAAAGAACTCCAGGAATGCTGAGGAATGCTGAAGGAACAACAAGGGACGCTGAGAGATGAGGAGTGCATCAGCTCCCCCTGGTGGCCAGAGTTTGCCTCTGTTCGTCTATATGTGTGTATGTGGAAATGGCAGGGAATGTCTGCTAAGTATGTGCACCTGTAATCCACTCTGAGTCTCCTTCGGGGTGAGAAGAGCGGAATATAAATAAAGTGTATTTTGTGCCATGAATGGTTTTATTTTATTATAATTTTATATTGGTTGTAGTATTTTATAGCTTATGTTCTATATAATTCATTACATTGTTTTTATGACTGTTTTTAACTTTGTTGTTGTGTTGTTGGGCTCAGCTTCATGTAAGTCGCCCGAGTCCCCATTGGGGAGATGGTGGCGGGGTACAGATAAAGATTATTATTATTATTATTATTATTTATTCAAAGACACGGCTCTGGATCTACACTGACATATAATGCAGTTCAAACAACATTTTATGGGTCTACTTTATAGCTTATGTTCTATATAATTCATTATATTGTTTTTATGACTGTTTTTAACTTTGTTGTTGTGTTGTTGGCTCAGCTTCATGTAAGTCACCCGAGTCCCCATCGGGGAGATGGTGGCGGGGTACGGATAAAGATTATTATTATTATTATTATTTATTCAAAGACACTGCTCTGGATCTACACTGACATATAATGCAGTTCAAACAACATTTTATGGGTGTACTTTACCATATGGTGAAGCTCTAAACAAGCTGGGTAGATGCAGGGAACGCCATGTATGTTGTGACGCCCCTACAGGACTGTGTTTTCTGTGTTTGGGGATTTTCCATTTACCTGTATTAGTTCTTTGTTCTCGGACCATGCGGTCCTGATCATGTGACCTTTGACCTCATCATGTGGTCACTTGGGGTCACCTGCCCTATAGCCTTTACCTGATGACCAGCCTTTCCCCACCCCCTTTCCTGAGTCTATATAAAGCAGGGGTGCTCACACTTTTTCAGCATGGGAGCTACTGATTAAAAAACCAAGTCCCAAAGATCACCTGCCCAGAAATGTAAAACGTATAACTATTTTCTTATTTATTTATTTATATTTATTATTCATTTTTATGTTCCGCTCCTTCCAGCAGGTTCGGGGCAGTTTACATAAAATGAAGTTATAAAACATCAACATTTCAATTTAATAACAACAATATAAAACAGAACATAAAAATACATCCAACCACCCCATTTCTCCCACATTTCCATATTCCCCAACATATATTTCTCAAGGAACAAAGCAAGCAGAGAGGCTTTGGAGCTAAAAGGCCATTTTTAAATATTAAAAATAAAGAGACATGCCACAGAACAATCAAGCACCCACCCCAAAGTAAAAAGACCGACCTTTGAGATGCGGTAAGGAAATAACCCCAAAGCGTCCTTCTTCTCCTCCTTCGTCGTTGCTCCTATTTCCACGCCGCCAGCATGCGTGCCGCCTCCAGAGCTCACAAGAAGAGAGGCAGAATGGGTGCTTCTGCGCATGCGCGCGGGGCCAGCCATGCATCGTGTCATCCAGGCCCGCCCCCTTTGGTCTCCTATGACTCTGAGTGGCTGGAGAAGGACGGAGGGAGGAGGAGGAATCCAAAAGAGGGGGGCCATTCTGCCTCTTGGACTCTGGACGGAGCTTTTGGAGGCGGCGAGCAGGGGAGAGCGGGGAGGAGCAGCGGCGGAGGACTTCTTTGCAGCATGCAGGGGCACGTGAAGAGGACCAACAGCAAAAAACCTGGTCAGGGGCCTGAAGATCACCAGGATGAGGCCCGAAGATCACCCTGGTGATCCCGATCACCATTCTGAGCACCCCTGATATAAAGGGTCACCCGACCCCGCCTCTCTCTCTCTTCCAGGAACACCAGCAACAAGAGCCAGTCTAAGAGTAAAGCGGCTGCAAAGGCCACCGTTTTTTACTGCTAGGTTTAACTACGTCTCCAACCAGGATTCCCAGTAACAGGAAGATCCGTCTTCAACAGAGGCTGAGATTCTGGGGAGTGCTACAGGACCCAGCAAGCCTGCACTCCAGGAGACAACAGGATACTTTCGGACTTTACAAGAGGTACCGCCATTGATGATACTTGTGGCATCGTGGCAGACTCCCTTTTTTGGACATTGCAACCAACCCAAGCTTTTAAGCCATCAGTATCTTTTCTCTGATTGTATCAATAAACCCTTTTCAGCCCCTTACTTTGAGTCAAGCATCCTTTTTATAGAGGTCCAAAGCATCTTGTATGTAGAAAGCCTTGCTCACCCGTCTTCCCGGATCAGAGCTCCCCCCTTTATCCTGGGAAGACGGAAAATATGTAGCGTATCTAGATTTCTTCTTGCAAGCAAACTAGTCAAATGTGGGTTAGGCCAGTGTTTTTCAACCTTTTTTGAACTGCGGCACATTTTTTACATTTCCAAAATCCTGGGGCACACCACCAACCAAAATGACACAAAATGACACTCTAACACAGTCATACATATAGTTAATATGTTTTTTTAATGTATTTATATATTCCTGACTGTGCGAGCCGTTCAGCAGTGGAACTCTCTGCCCTGGAGTGTGGTGGAGGCTCCTTCTTTGGAGGCTTTTAAGCAGAGGCCATCTGTCAGGGGTGCTTTGAAGGCAATTTTCCTGCATATTGGGTGAAAGAGGCCCACGAGGTCTCCTCCAACGCTAGGATTCTATGGATCTCTGGCTATTCCAAAGGAATCCCACCCTGTGAAGGCCAGAGGGCAGAGCTCAAGAGGCAGGAGGGGAAAGGAAGCCCCGAAGTCAAGAGGCAGGACTGGGCTGCCTAGCTCTTCCTAAGGGATTCGAGTCTCTTATGGTCGGATATGGGAGCTGAAGAGGCAGGAGATGAGGCCGAACACAGAGGAGGAAGAAGAAGGCAAGAGGCAGGGCAGGGGTATCTCTGGAAGAGAGGTGAGAAGGGAGGGAGACCTCACCACCTCCGAGGAGGCTAGTCATAGATCCAGGAGAAACGCCAGGAGAGCGTGCTTCAGGAAGGAAGAAGAGAGAGCTGGGCCAGGCTTCATTATTATTTCATTATTGGCAATTTTTAAGACAGAACCAATTAGGAACTGCCATTTATAACGAAATTTTGAAAGTTTTGTTAGAGTTCTGAAATGTTCACCCACCAGAACTTGAGCAACAGCTTTGCTCTGGGGTGAGTCTGCGCAGTAGCGCCCGCACGGGTCACGTCTTCCTCCCTCCCCCCTCCCCTCCTGAACACGCTCACGCTGCCCCCTCAGATCAAAATGGCGGCAGAAGCGGCAGTGTAGAAGAAAAAGTAAGTGTTTGGCAGGAGGGGGAAGAAAGGGCGCGAAGGGGGAGGGGGAGGAAGAGGTCTCTGTCGAAAGCTGGCATGGGCAAACTTGGATCTTCCAGGTGTTTTGGACTCCAACTCCCACCATTCCTAGCAGCCTCAGGCCCTTTTCCTTTTTCCTCCTCAGCCACTTAAGCAGGAAAGGGCCTCAGGCTGTTAGGAATGGTGGGAGTTGAAGCCCAAAGCACCCAGAGGGTCGAAGTTTTCCCATGCCTGTTTTAGGGACCTTAAAGTGGTGAGCCCCCTTCCAACATTGTGATTCTGGATAGAAAACAAACAACAACATAACATAACATTGTTTGAGTCCACAATACTCTCTGGGTGTAGGTGAACTACAACTTCCAAACTCAAGGTTAATTCCCAAGCAAACCCTTTCAGTACTTTATGTTGATAATGAGAGTTCAATATGCCAAGTTTGGTTCAATTCCATTGTTGCAAGAGTTCAGGATGCCCTTTGATTGTGTGTTAACTATAAATCCCAGGAACTGTAACTCCCAAATGTCAATGTCTATTTCCCCCAAACTCCATCTGTGTTCACATTTGGGCATATTGAGTATTCATGCCAAGTTTGGTCCTGATCCAACATTGTTTGAGTCCACAGTGCTCTCTGGATATAGGTGAACTACAACTCCAAAACCCAAGGTCAATGCCCACCAAACTCTTGTAGTATTTTCTCTTGGTTATGGGAGTTCTGTGTGGGAAGTTTGTGTCTTTCTGCCATTCCTGCCAGGATATCTATGTTGTGTTCATTGAAACAGGCCCAGGTTTCACACTGAGTGTATAAATACATTTACAAACATATTAACTATATGTATTATTGTGTGAGAGTGTCATTTTGTGTCGTTTTGGTTGGTGGTGTGCCCCAGGATTGTGTAAATGTAAAAAATGTGCCGCGGCTCAAAAGAGGTTGGGAAACACTGCATTATTCTATGGCAGTGTAGATCCAGCCTTTGGCTTCTTTTAAGAAAAGTGGAATAACCATGCATAATATGCCAACTTTTGGCTGTATCTGTTTAACTTTGGCAATAGTATTTGGCTCCCAGGTCTGGGGAAAATACTCGAATGAATGAATGAATGAATGAATGAATGAATGATTCAAAGAAAGGCGATGAAGGTGCCGAGGATATCTAAAAAGTGTTGTATCTTTCTCACTTCAAAACAACATGTTCAGAAAAACCCTTGCACTGCAGCTCTGTTTTCTGCAGGAGGCAGCATTGCCCAGTTTTTCAAGCAGAGCGAAACTATTTCTCCCTAAGGAAAATGAGCTTGTTTTCTGCTGAATAGGAACCAATGGGTTCCAGTGATAAGGAGAAGAGATCCAACATAAACATTAGAAAAATGTTTAGGCGGTGAGTCTCCTTCTTTGGAGGTCTTTCAGCAGATGTTGGATGGCCATCTTTCGGGAATGCTCATGCCAGCGAGTCCCTTCAAGACATAGGGGATCCGTGTGGGAAGTTTGGTCCTGATCTATCATTTTTTGAGTCCACAATGTTTCTGGATATAGGTGAACTATAAATCCCAGCAACTACAACTCCAAAATGTCAAAATTTATTTTCCCCAAACTCCACCAGAGTTCACATTTGGGCATGTTGAGTATTCATGCCAAGTTTGGTCCAGATCCATCATTGTTTGAGTCCACAGTGCTTTCTGGATATAGGTGAACTACAACTCCCAAACTCAAGGTCAATGCCCACCAAAGCCTTCCAGTATTTTCTGTCACTCATGGGAGTTTTGTGTGTCGACTTTGGTTCAATTCCATCGTTGGTGGAGTTCAGAATTAACTTTTTGATTGTTGGTGAACTATAAATCTCTCCATATTAGTCTTCCTTCTCTTTTGCCATCATTCCCTCCATCTTCTCCTTTCTTCTACCCTTTCGTCCCACCTTTCTTCCTTCCTCACTTTTCTTCCTCCTTCCCTTCCTCCCTTAGCTCCCTCTTTCTCCCTCCCTCCTTTCCTTCCTTTCCTCCCTTTCGTCCTTCCTTCCTCTCTTTCATTCCTTCTCTACTTTATCATTTCCTTCCTTCCATCCATGCTTCTCTTCCTCCTTCCCTCTTTCCTTTTTCCTTCCCTTTCATCCTTCCTTTCTGTCTTTCCTTCCTTCCCTCTTTCCTCCCTCCTTCCCTCTCTCCCTCTTTCTCCCTTTTGTTCTTCTTTCCTTCTCTTTCCTTCCCTTCACTTCCTTCTTTCCTTCCTTCATCCCTTTTGTCTTTCCTTCCTCCTTACTTCTCTCTTTCTTCATTCATCCTTCCCTTCCACCCATTCATTTTTTTTCCTTTCCTCTCCCTCCCTTCCTTCCCTTTTGTCTTTCCTTCATTTTCTCTTTCCTTTATCCTTCGTCCTTCCTTCCCTTTTTCCTTCCTTCTCTCTTTTAGCCTTTCCTTCCTTCCATCCATGCTTCTCTTCCTCCCTCCCCTTTTCTGTTTTCTTTCTCTTTCATCCTTCCTTCCTTTTTGTCTTTCCTCCCTCCTTCCCTCTCTCCCTCTTTCTCCCTTTTGTCTTTTTCTTCTCTTTCCTTCCCCCTTTCCTCCCCTCCCTCTCTTCCTTTTGTCTTTCCTTCCTCCTTACCTCTCTCTTTCTTCTTTCACCCTTCCCTTCCACCCATTCATCCATTCTTTCTTTAATCTCTCCCTCTTTCTCCTTCCTTTCTTCCCTTTTGTCTTCCCTTCATTCTCTCTTTCCTTTATCCTTCGTCCTTCCTTCCCTCTTTCCTTCCTTCTCTCTTTTAGCCTTTCCTTCCTTCCATCCATGCTTCTCTTCCTCCCTCCCTTTTTCTTTCCCTTTCATCCTTCCTTCCTTTTTGTCTTTCCTCCCTCCTTCCCTCTCTCCCTCTTTTTCCCTTTTGTCTTTTCCTTCTCTTTCCTTCCCCCTTTCCTCCCCTCCCTCCCTCCCTTTTGTTTTTCCTTCCTCCTTATCTCTCTCTTTCTTTCATCCTTCCCTTCCACCCATTCATCCTTTCTTTCCTCTCTTCCTCTTTCTCCTTTCTTCCCTTTTGTCTTCCCTTTATTCTCTCTTTCCTTTATCCTTCCCATCCATTCTTCCCTTCCACCCTTTCATCCTTCCTTTCCTTTTGTCTTTCCTTCTCTTTTTCCTTTATCCCTCCCTTCCTTCCATTCTTCCCTTCCACCCTTTCATCCTTCCTTTCCTTTTGTCTTTCCTTCTCTTTTTCCTTTATCCCTCCCTCCCTTCCATCCTTCCCTTCCACCCTTTCATCCTTCCTTCCCTTTTGTCTTTCCTTCCTTCCGTCTCTCCCTCTTTCTCCTTCCTTCCTTCCTCTTTGTCTTCCCTTTATTCTCTCTTCCCTTTATCCCTTCCTTCCATCCATCCATCCATCCATCCTTTCATTCCACCCTTTCATCCTTCCTTTCCTTTTGTCTTTCCTTCTCTTTTTCCTTTATCCCTTCCATTCTTCCCTTCCGCCCTTTCATCCTTCCTTCCCTTTTGTCTTTCCTTCCTTCCTTCCCTCTCTCCCTCTTTCTCCTTCCTTCCTTCCCCTTTGTCTTCCCTTTATTCTCTCTTCCCTTTATCCCTTCCTTCCATCCATCCATCCTTTCATTCCACCCTTTCATCCTTCCTTTCCTTTTGTCTTTCCTTCTCTTTTTCCTTTATCCCTTCCATTCTTCCCTTCCGCCCTTTCATCCTTCCTTCCCTTTTGTCTTTCCTTCCTTCCCCTTTGTCTTCCCTTTATTCTCTCTTCCCTTTATCCCTTCCTTCCTTCCTTCCTTCCATCCATCCTTTCATTCCACCCTTTCATCCTTCCTTTCCTTTTGTCTTTCCTTCTCTTTTTCCTTTATCCCTTCCATTCTTCCCTTCCACCCTTTCATCCTTCCTTCTCTTTTGTCTTTCCTTCCTTCCATCTCTCCTTCTTTCTCTTTCCATCCTTTCCTTCCTCCCTTTTCTCCTTCCTTCTCTCTTTCCTTCCTCCTTCCCTTTCTTTCCCTCACCAGGCAACCAATCCTCCTAGCAGAGAGTGCTAGCATGCCCCCCCCAAGTGAGAAAGTTTGCCCATGCCTGGTGTAGGCTCACTAAATTAAATGTGAAAGCTAAACTGCATTATATGAGTGGACACCGAGCACGTAATGCAGTTTCAAACTGCATTATACGGCAGTGTAGATGGGGGTCTCTATCCATGAGCAGAACTCCTCTGTTTTGTTGTTGATCTTCTATGTTTATTGTTTTGCACAGTTCACCCTTGGTGCTTCTCCGCAAGACAGGTGTCTGTGTTGGAGACAGGGCCTCTCGAAAGGAAGCAGCCCTCCAGTCCCAGGTGAATGAATTCAGAACGGCACTTGGCACAGGATGAATGGAAAGAGGACATTACGTAAGGAGAAGATCCATCCCGGCTGATGTGTGTCATAAAATTCTTCCAGGCAGGCAGGCAAACCCTATTTTTAAATCCACCATTCATCCGGATAGACATTCCTTCAAGTTTTTAATTAAAGTCTTCATCTCACAAGTCAAAAAGGGCCCAGGGCAGCCGACAAAACTAGGATTTGGTGGCTCGGATCCGTCCGACTTCCAATGTAGCCTGAAGCAGGTTTCCCCGGAAGCATTACACTCTTGGTTTTATTTGTTTATTTATTTATATTTATATTCCACCCTTCTCACCCCGCAGGGGACCCAGGGCGGATCCCAATGCACATATACAGGCAAACATTCGATGCCATTGACATACAACATATATAGACAGACATAGAGGCAATTTAACATTCCAGAAATCAGTTACATTTCCTACTTGACAGATGCAACTGTTTTTCGGGTTGCAAAGGTCGACAACAAGCTACACAAATGGGTCGAGAGCTCACCCCGACCCGGGCAGGCAACTTGCATTTTTAATAAATGTATTTGGGATTCCGGAGCCCCTGGTGGTCTGTCAAGTTGAACCACTGAGCTGCTGAACTTGCTGACTGAAAGGTTGGCAGTTCGAATCTGGGGAGCGGGGTGAGCTCCTGCTGTAAGCTCCAGCTTCTGCCAACTTAGCAGTTTGAAAACATGCAAATGTGAGTAGATCAATAGGTACTGTTTCTGCGGGAAGGTAAGGCTGGCCACATGACCTTGGAGGTGTCTACAGACAATGCAGGCTGCAGGCCCGGATTACCCATAAGGCCAACAAGGCCACGGCCTATGACTGAAGGCCTAGGAGGGCGCCAAATCACGGACCAAAAAACCCAAAAATACCCTTTCTCTTCTTCCTTCCTTAGGCTGTGGCACTTCCTTCCTTCCTTCCTTCCTTCCTTCTTTCCCTCCCTCTCTTTCATTCCTTCCCCCTTCCACCACATCCGAGAGGGGGTGGGGGCCACCGCAGGGGGGTGGGGGTGGGGAGGACGCCCCGGTTGCCTAGGCGACATTGTCGGCCGCCTTCATCCCGGCGTCATGCACGGCGCCCGCCCCTTTTCGGCGGCAGCGTCTGTGGCCAATGGTGCGCCTCTCCCGCAACCAACCTGCAGGGCTGGTGACATCAGGCGCGGCGGCGAGGGCGTGGAGGAAGAGGCGGAGGGAAGCCACGGCGCCTCTTCACGAGCGCCGCGGCCTCCTCCTCCGACATGTTCCTGGGTGCTGCAGCAGCCCCGGGGGATTCCCTTCCTTCCTCCTCCTCAGAGAAGGAAGAGGAAGGGAAGCCCCCGGGCGGCCGCTGCGGTACTCAGAAACATGGCGGAGGAGGCAGACAGACCGCGGCGCTCGCAAAGAGAGGCCACAGCGCTCGCGAAGAGGCGTCGCGGATTCCCTCCGCCTCTTCCTCCTCGCCACGCCTAAGGAAGGAGGGCGCGGCGAGGAGGAGGAAGAGGTGGAGGGAAGCGGCGCCTCTTCACGAGCACCGCGGCCTCTCTGCCTCCTCCACCATGTTCCTGGGTGCTGCAGCGGCCACCTGGGGGCTTCCCTTCCTTACTCTTCCTTCTCCGAGGAGGAAGAGAAGCCCCCGGGGCCACTACCACGCATGTGCGGTACCCAGGAACATGGCAGTGGACACCGCGGCACTCACGCCCTGCACCGCATGCTCGGAAACGGCCCGGCCCCCAGGGGTGGGGCTTCCAAATTGGGGCCTAGGGCGCTAAAAGCAGTTAATCCGGGGGCAGGCTCTTCGGATTAGAAATGTGTACCACCCCCCAGAGTTGGACACAACTAGACTTAATGTCAAGGGAAATTCTTGAGCTTTTATTTGGGATTCCAGACTGTAAATGTTGGAAAGTGATGATTTGTAGCCATGGGTGCATTTGCATGTCACATTAAACCATGGTTTGTATTAATCACAGTTTGTTGGACTGTCGTTCCCCTTTGTTCCTAACCATCATGAGATCCGACAATATTGGGTACATGCTCCTGATCTTCCTCTCACCGTCTTAGAAATCCGTGTACTGAAGCAATTTTGAAAGACAGGGTTTCAGTCTGAAATTTTTGCATAAACCACCCTGGGATAAATCATGTCAAGCATTTCCGTTTCCATGTTCAGGATGACTCATACATACGCTTTTATTTAAATCAGTATGGTGATCTATAAATCCGATAAGTCGACAATTCTGCTCTTGTCGTCCAATGGAAGAAATGAAGCTAAGGCTAATTGTCACATAGTGAATCATAACAGAGGTATCTCCGCATCCAGAGCCTAGTTTCATGGAAGAAAGGAAAAGTGTTGCAAGTATTCTGTATATTATTAATCCATTGTTTTCTTCCTTCTCCTTATTCTCCTCCTTCTTTTCCTCCTCCTCCTTCTTTTCTCCTCCTCCTTCTTTTCCTCCTTCTTCTTTTCTTCTCTTTTTAATTCTTTTCCTCCTCCTTTTCCTCCTTTTGCTACTTTTCCTCCTTGTGCCGTCACACCAGGACTGTGAATACCCAGTAAAGGGCAAGGACATGGTCCCGCTATACCCAGGGATTGCTTCTTGCCTTCCTTTAAGCTTGGGGCTCCCAAGGATCAAACTGGACTCTCTAGTTCAGTGTTTCCCAACCAGTGTGCCGTGGCACACTAGTGTGCCCTGAGCGATCATCAGGTGTGCCGTGGGAAATGGGAACCTCCAATCCCCTTTCTTCCCCCTCCTGCCGAACACTTTTTCTTCTCCACTCGGGCTCCCTTCTTCCCAGCCTCGCTCTGCTTGCTTTGCCTTGCTTTGCTCTGGGGCGAGTCTGTGCAGTAGCGCCCGCACGGGTCACGTCTTCCTCCCTCCCCCCTCCCCTCCTGAACATGCTCACGCTGCCCCCTCGGATCAAAATGGCGGCAGAAGTGGCAGTGTAGAAGGAAAAGTAAGTGTTTGGCAGAGGGGAAGAAAGGGCGCGAAGGAAAGGGGAGGAAGAGGTCTCTGTCAAAAGCTGGCATGGGCAAACTTGGACCTTCCAGTGTTTTGGACTCCAACTCCCACCATTCCTAGCAGCCTCAGGCCCTTTTCCTCCCCCCCATAGCCACTTAAGCAGGAAAGGGCCTCAGGCTGTTAGGAATGGTGGGAGTTGAAGTCCAAAGCACCCAGAGGGCCGAAGTTTTCCCATGCCTGTATTAGGAACCTTAAAGTGGTGAGCCTCCTTCCAACATTGTGATTCTGGATAGAAAACAAACAACAACATAACATAACATTGTTTGAGTCCACAGTGCTCTCTGGGTGTAGGTGAACTACAACTTCCAAACTCAAGGTCAATTCCCAAGCAAACCCTTTCAGTACTTTCTGTTGGTAATGAGAGTTCAATATGCCAAGTGTGATTCAATTCCATTGTTGCAAGAGTTCAGGATGCTTTTTGATTGTGTGTTAACTATAAATCCCACAAACTAATTCCCAAATGTCAAGGTCTATTTCCCCCAAACTCCATCTGTGTTCACATTTGGGCATATTGAGTATTCATTCCAAGTTTGGTCCTGATCCAACATTGTTTGAGTCCACAGTGCTCTCTGGATATAGGTGAACTACAACTCCCAAACTCAAGTCAATGCCCATCAAACTCTTACAGTATTTTCTCTTGGTTATGGGAGTTTTGTGTGGGAAGTTTGTGTCTTTCTGCCATTCCTGCCAGGATATCTATGTTGTGTTCATCGAAACAGGCCCAGGTTTCACACGGAGTGTATAAATACATTTAAAAACATATTAACTATATGTATTACTGTGTTAGAGTGTCATTCTGTGTCATTTTGGTTGGTGGTGTGCCCCAGGATTTGGTAAATGTAAAAAATGTGCCGCGGCTCAAAAAAGGTTGGGAAACACGGCTTTAGACCATACAGAGAGAGACGGTCCCTCGAGTACACAGGCCCTAGACCATATAAGGCCTTAAAGGTTAACACCAACACTTTGAATGTAATCTGGTACTCTATTGGGAGCCAGTCCAGCTGCTGCAACATGAGAGTTATGTGACATCTAACTGGGGCCCTGGTGAGCAGACGAGCTGCAGCATTCTACACCAGTTTGAGTTTCCGGATCACAGACAAAGGAAGGCCAATGTAGAGTGCGTTACAGTGGTCTAGTCTCAAGATGACCATCACCTGGATCACCGTGGCCAGGTCGCCCTCGGACAGGTAAGGTGCCAACTGTCTAGCCCAGGGGTGCTCATACTTTTTCAGCATGCGAGCTACTCATAATAAAACCAAGTCAGAAAGATCTACCTTCTGCACGCGCGCCTCCCGCTCTGCGCACCGTCCACGTTTGCTTCCGGAGGAGAGAGAAGTAGGGCAGAGCAGGGGAGGGGGCGGGGCTTGGTGGAGCCTGGCTCCGCCCCTCTGGCTTCAGCTCTAGCAGCAGCTGCTCCAGCCTTGAGGAGGGCAGGGCCAAGCCAGTGGTGGCATAGGCACAAGGCTGGCTTGGCCCTGCCCGCCTCAAGGCTGGAGCCGCTGCTGGGAGTGCCGAAGCTGGGGGGGGGGGGGGGGCTTGGCACAGCCTGGCTCCGCCCCCTCTGGCTTCAGCTCTAGCAGCAGCTGCTCCAGCCTTGAGGGCAGGGCCAAGCCAGTGGTGGCATAGCTAGCACAAGGCTGGCTTGGTCCTGCCCTCCTCAAGGCTGGGGCAGCTGCTGGGAGTGCCGAAGCCAGGGGAAGTGGGCGGGGCTTGGGGCAGCCTGGCTCCACCCCCTCTGGCTTCAGCTCTAGCAGCAGCTGCTCCAGCCTTGAGGAGGGCAGGGCCAAGCCAGTGGTGGCATAGCTAGCACAAGGCTGGCTTGGCCCTGTCCTCCTCAAGGCTGGAGCAGCTGATGGGAGTGCCGAAGCTGGGGGAGGGGGCGGGGCTTGGGGCAGCCTGGCTCCGCCCCCCTCTGGCTTCAGCTCTAGCAGCAGCAGCTCCAGCCTTGAGGAGGGCAGGGCCAAGCCAGTGGTGGCATAGCTAGCTCAAGGCTGGCTTGGCCCTGCCCTCCTCAAGGCTGGAGCAGCTGATGGGAGTGCCGAAACCAGGGGAGGGGGTGGGGCTTGGCGCAACCTGGCTCCACCCCCTCTGAGAAGCGCCCCATCCAGCTGCGATCGATTTCCTGGGCAGCCCTGGTCTAGCCTGTCGCAGATGGAAAAATGCAGATCTGCTGACCATAGAGACCTGGGCTTCCATAGTCAGCAGCGGGTCCAACTGGACCCCCAGACTCTTTACCAAGGACGACGGGCAGAGTGCTTCGCCGTCCAGGGTAGGCAGCTGGCACACCCCCCCCCACCGGACGGCCCAACCGTCTTCGATGGATTCACCTTCAACTCCTCCTCCTCCTTCTTTTCCTTCTCCTCCTTCTTTCCTCCCCAAACCACCATAAATTGGAACTGACACAAAGGCACACGATAACAATCCAGACTCAGAGCATGGGGAAGTTACTTCTTTGAATGACAAGTCCCCGAATCCCCAATTTAGCATGTACACGTTGGCTGGAGGGTTCTGGGAACTGTAGTCCGAACAAGCTTTAAATTAAATTCTTCTCTTTTTGGACCATCTCCAACTCAAAACGTTGGTACGGCCCACGATGTATTAAATTATACATTGCGACGGATGGCTTTGTGTAGCCTTCCATGAAGAAGCTCCCTTCCTTTCTTCCGCTGCCAATTTATCCCTGCTCTTTGGAGGAGAGAATAAATCCAGGTTGACACAATCAAGTGGTCAATATAACGCAATTAGGTTTGCATCCAGAAACATCAAGAGCTCCCTCTGGCTCTCCTGGCAGGACCCATTCGAAAAGCCTGAATCACACCTCCTTGGGGGCGGGAGTCTAAAAATACATCCAACGAGTTGGAAAAGGGCAGGTCAGCATAACAAGATGCTGCTCTTCCTCTGATTAAGCGTTAAGTCCCAGTCTCTAGGGTATTCACTGGCTGAAGTAGCTACCACAACGAACAGGTTTTATCCCCAACGCAATGGCTCCGTGAGCAGAAAGTGAATCTTCAACCTGGGCTTTCTCCTTGTGTCTTCTCAAAAATCCATGCCTTCTGCTCCTTTCCCAAAAAAGCCTACCATCAACATTGAGGTGCTACCATCTCCAGATGTTTCCTAGAAACCTGGCTCTTTCATGGTGTTCAACAATGCTAAAGAAAAGGGGGGGGGGTTGCTCGCAACTAGCAACAAACAAAGAAAGAACCACAAGAGCAATGCTACAGGCTCAGATATGACATGCAAACATGATACAAAGTGGCATAAAGCGATACAAATGGGTGTGATATTCAATAATTGGCAACAAAATTATCTTACAAAGACATAGAAATATCCGTTTGGTTGTATTGAGAAAATAACAGTTACATTAACACAAGAACATAGGCATGCACGCCTCTGATACATGTGAAGAAACCTTACAGTGATTTACACAGCTTAAATCATTCTTTCTCAACCACTGTGCCGTGGCACACTAGTGTGCCGTGACGGACCTCCTGCTGTGCCACGAGAAAAGCTCTCTGCCCCCCTTCCTCCCCCCGTCCTGCCGAACTCCTGCTGCTTGGGGGAGGAGGAGGAAGGGCCGGGCAGTGGCGAAGAAAAATAAGAAGGGGCCGGGGCGCCACCTTCAGCCATTTCCCCAGCCAGCCTCCAATCCGCCATGACTCCCACCATGACTCTCGCCCCTCGCTCGCTGAAGCCTCGTGGAGGAGGAGCCCCACTCACTGAAGCCCGTCCACCGCTCATGCTCCTCCTCTGTAGAAGAGCTGAAGCTGGGGGGAGGGGGTGGGGCATGGTGCGGCCTGGCTCTGCCCCCTCCCCCGGCTTCGGCACTCCCAGCAGGTGCTCCAACCTTGAGGGGACAGTGTGAAGCCAGCATTGTGCTGGCTCTGGCACCGCTGGCTTGGCACTGCCCCCTCAACGCTGGAGCAGCTGCTGGGAGAGGTGAAGCCGGGGGTAGGGGGCGGGGCATGGCACAGCCTGGCTCCGCCCCCTCCCCAGCTTTGACACTCCCAGCAGCTGCTCCCAGCAGGCCACCAACCCCAAGCCGTTCTTTACTGTGTTAGAGTGTCATTTTGTGTCATTTTGGTTGGTGGTCTGCCCCCGGATTTTTTTAATGTTAAAAGTGTGCTGCAGCTCAAAAAAGGTTGGGAAACACTGGCTTAAATCATGCAGGTAAATGAAAAGACCTGGGTAGATGAAAGTCCACATGAAGGGGAGATGATTCCACCATGAATGATAGTTCCAAAATGTTCACTGTGGCGGCACGGCCGGAAAAAGTCCCCTCGCAATGTTACGTGGCGAGGAAACTCGAGCCGCGGCGTTGGGATGAAACAGCCGCGCTCGGGAGGGAAGAGCCTGCCGGGGACGCCGGAAAAGGGGCCGCAAGGCAAGAAGAATTGTCGTAAGCAACCTGTCGTGCTGTGGGGGCTCCGGTAAGAGCGCAATTGAACCCACTGGTAGAAAGGAGAGCCGGGACAGGGCCGAACGGCTAAATATTCTCCTGGCGCCAAGTTTGATGTGCCGTTTTCGTGTCAACAGACGCTTCTTCGGGGCGCGTCGCTTATTCAATACAATCTGAAATAACACAACAATATGGCAATAATGAAATGATAATGCACAGCTGGCCAATAAGGGTTACACAAGGTAGAGCAAAGAGCAGAGAAGGGATAAAAGGTAAACATACCAAGGCGAGAAGTTCAAAGGGTATCACTGAGGGTCATCCATTCAACTGAATGCAGCAAGAGGTAAGTAGAGCAGGTGACCTTCTCTCTTTCCTCGCTTCTTCCCTCTCCCCCTTTCTCCTTCAATCATTCCCTTCCTCCTTTTTGTCCTTCCTTCCTTCTCTCATCCGTTCCTCCTCTCCTCTCCTCTCCTCTCCTCTCCTCTCCTCTCCTCTCCTCTCCTCTCCTCTCCTCTCCTCTCCTCTCCTCTCCTCTCCTCTCCTCTCCCTCCTCTCCTCTCCTCTCCTCTCCTCCCTCCCTCTCCTCTCCTCTCCTCCCTCCCCCCTCCTCCCTCCCCTCTCCCCCCCTCCCTCCCCTCCCCCCTCCTCCCCTCCTCCCCCCTCGGTCATTCCCTCCTCCCCTCCTCCCCCCTCCCCTCCCTCCCTCCCCCTCCCTCCCCCCTCCCTCCTCCCCCTCTCCTCTCCTCTCCTCTCCTTCCATCACCAGGCAGCCAGTCTTCTTTGCAGGGAGTGCTAGTGGTGGCCCCCAAGTTAGAAAGTTTGCCCATGCCTGGGTGCAATGATGCGTGTTTTCATTTCTCTTCTTTTCCCTCTCTTGACCTGAGAATGTATTCCTATTCTTCCCAAACTGCTTAACTGAGAGAGGCAGGCCAGTATATTCAAGCAGAATATTCGTATTAATCTGTCCTCCTAACCACATTAAGCAAAGAAGTTGGCTAATCTTAATACATTGTGATGATTTTGTTGAGGGCTGGCAAAGGCAAGACGGCTGCAAAGGAACTGGATAAATATTTAATATTCCCTTATTGATCCAATGTATCTGCAGAATACATTGCGCTCTACAGCTACCCAGGGCTTGGACAGCAGCTGCACGGAGCCATTTTCCGACCAGGATGGAGGAATCGTCTCATAAAGACCCTTCTGGGATTCATCTTTTCAACATCCTACATCTTGGCGGGTGTGCATTGAAGAGCAAGCATGGGAGGATGCTTCTCTTGCCCTGATCTTGTTGACTAAGGTGAGCATGAGCAGTTTAGTAGAGCTGACCTCAGGGGCGGACTGAGCTCTCCCGGGGAGGTATGCAAGGTCATTTTGGCACCCCTCCCCGCTGGCTCCTGCGCATGCGCAGAGCTTTTCTGCGCATGCGCGCTGGCTCCCGAGTGCGTCTCCAGGTGGGGGCGCACTCAGAAGGCAGTGCGCATGCACGGAGGTTCGTGCATGCGCGGAGGGATCTCTGCCCATGCGTAGAAGCTCCTACAGGCGGCGTAGCGCCTGTAGAAACTTCTGCGCACGCACGAAAAATCTTCATGCATGCGCAGTGCGAGCAGAGCGTCCCTGGTGCTGGAGTCCCGGCCGACGCGGCAACGGAACGGGGCAGCGCAGCATGGGCGCGGTGGTGCCCCAAAAAAGGTGGCGACGTCCCCCAAGAAGACGTCGCTCTACGCGGCTGCGTTGTCCGCCTTATGGATGCACCGGCCCTGGCTGACCTAACAAACATGGGAATCTTGTTCATGCAACATTAATAGGTATGTGAACATAAGGACAGGGCACATTCCCATCTTTCTTGAGCTGTCACGGCAACTAATCCATTTTTTCATGTTTTATGTCCTAGTACAGTGTTTCTCAACCTGGGGGTGAGGACCCCTGGGGGGGCCACGAGGGGGCTTCAGTGGGGTCACCAAAGACCATTAGAAAACATGTACAAGGGTTGAATGAAAAGTAATGCCTCCACCTTTGTAACTCCTCAACACATGGCAGTACTGGTATGCGGCAGGTACTGGCTTGTTCAGTAGACTCTCCTCTACAGTTCCATTTTGGTGGTAAAGCCTTATCATTGAACGGTTGTGTTGTTAAAGTGTGAAGTATGGAACCCTGCACAGAGAGTCGGTCAATACGAATTACGTAATGCCTCCACAACTCCTCAGCAGATGTCAGTACTGGTATGCAGCAGGTACTGGCTTGTTTGGTAGACTCTCCTCTACAGACCAAACTTGGCATGAATACTCAATATGCCCAAATGTGAACAAAGAGGGAGTTTGGGGAAAATAGACCTTGACATTTGGGAGTTACAGTTTCTGGGATTTATAGTTAACACACAATCAAAGAGCATCCTGAACTCTTGCAACAATGGGACTGAACCAAACTCTGCATATTGAACTCTCATTACCAACAGAAAATACCGAAAGGCTTTGCTTGGGAATTGACCTTGAGTTTGGAAGTTGTAGTTCACCTACACCCAGAGAGCACTGTGGACTCAAACAATGTTATGTTGTTGTTTGTTCTCTATCGAGAATCACAATGTTGGAAGGAGGCTCACCACTTTAAGGTCCCTAAAACAGGCATGGGAAAACTTCGGCCCTCTGGGTGCTTTGGACTCCAACTCCCACCATTCCTAACAGCCTGAGGCCCTTTCCTGCTTAAGTGGCTGAGGGGGAAAAGGAAAAGTGCCTGAGGTTGCTAGGAATGGTGGGAGTTGGAGTCCAAAACACCTGGAAGGTCCAAGTTTGCCCATGCCAGCTTTCAGCAGAGACCTCTTCCTCCGCCTTCCCCTTCGCGCCTTTTCTTCCCCCTCCTGCTGAACACTTACTTTTTCTTCTACACTGCCGCTTCTGCCGCCATTTTGATCCGAGGGGGCAGCGTGAGCGTGTTCAGGAGGGGAGGGGCGGAGGAAGATGTGACCCGTGTGGGCACTACTGCACAGACTCGCCCCAGAGCAAAGCGAGGCAAAGCGAGCAGAGGGAGGCTGGGAAGAAGGGAGCCCGAGTGGAGAAGAAAAAGTAAGTGTTTAGCATGAGGGGGAAGAAAGGGTGCGAAGGGGGAGGGGAAGGAGGAGGAATTGGTCTCTGTCGAAAGCTGGCATGGGTAAACTTGGACCTTCCAGGTGTTTTGGACTTGAACTCCCACCATTCCTAGCAGCCTCAGGCTCTTTTCCTCCCCCCCCCCCCCCTCAGCCACTTAAGCAGAAAAGGGCCTCAGGCTGTTAGGAATGGTGGGAGTTGAAGTCCAAAGCACCCAGAGGGTCGAAGTTTTCCCATGCCTGTTTTAGAGGGACCTTAACTATATGTATTACTGTGTTAGAGTGTCATTTTGTGTCATTTTGGTTGGTGATGTGCCCCAGGATTTAGTAAATGTAAAAAATGTGCCGCGGCTCAAAAAAGGCTGAAAAACACTGCCCCAGAGGAGAGGTATTGCAAGTTGGAAGGCATGCTTTCTGTCTCAGGCCTGCACACACCACACATTATTTCCAAGGTATTTTCCCCACTTCCAGATAAGGAAGAGTGATGACCTCCTGGAACTATCCTCCCTGGGATTCCGTAAAAAAAACAACACCCAACTCTTTTTTCCTGGCACGCTTTAGGCTCTTTTCTGCTTTCTGTTTCTACTCTCTACTCCAGTCTTTCTCAACCAGTGTGCCGTGGCACACTAGTGTGCCGTGACGGACCTCCTGCTGTGCGGCGAGAAAAGCTCTCTGCCCCCCCTTCCCCCTTCCTCCTGCCAAACTCCTGCTGCTTGGGGGAGGAGGAGGAAGGGCCGGGCAGTGGCGAAGAAAAAGAAGAAGGGGCCGGGGCGCCGCCTCCTTCGGCCATTTCCCCAGCCAGCCTCCAATCCGCCATGACTCCCACCATGACTCTCACCCCTCGCTCGCTGAAGCCGCGTGGAGGAGGAACGCAGCCCACTGAAGCCCATCCACCGCTCATGCTCCTCCTCTGTAGGAGAGCTGAAGCTGGGGGAGGGGGGGCCTGGCTCTGCCTCCTCCCGGCTTCGGCACTCCCAGCAGCTGCTCCAGCCTTGAGGGACAGTGCCAAGCCAGCATTGTGCTGGCTCTGGCACCGCTGGCTTGGCACTGCCCCCTCAAGGCTGGAGCAGCTGCTGGGAGAGGTGAAGCCGGGGGTTGGGGGTGGGGCATGTGACAGACTGGCTCCGCCCCCTCCCCAGCTTTGGCACTCCCAGCAGCTGCTCCCAGCAGGCCACCAACCCCCAGCTGTTCTTTACTGTGTTAGAGTGTCATTTTGTGTCATTTTGGTTGGTGGTGTGCCCCTGGATTTTTTTAATGTTAAAAGTGTGCCGCGGCTCAAAAAAGGTTGGGAAACACTGCTCTACTCTATAGGAGAGGTAACTGGTAGCAGTATTTATTTATTTATTTACTTCATTTCTATTCCGCCCATCGCACCCTGCAGGGCACTCAGGGCAGATTACAATGTACACATTACATTTAGACACACAAACACACAAGACAGACAGAGGCAATTTAATGTCTGGCCACCAGGGGGAGCTGTCGCACTCCTTCATTTCTCAGCGTGCTTTCTGGAGATCTTTTTTATGGCCTCGTAAATCAGTTAAATTTAGCCTCCCCACTAAGTGGTACCTTGATTTCCTACTTGACAGATGCAACTGTCTTTCGGGTTGCAAAGGTCAACAACAGGCTACACAATAGGTCGAGAACCCACCTCGACCCAGGCATGTACTCATTACCTTCTGGTCAGTAGAGATCTTATGCAGCTGACACACAGCCAGCTGCGGCACATTCCTGGTGCAGTATTTCTTTTTGTTTGCTGAGATTAATAAAAAAATATTAAACTGCCAAAAAGCAGAGGAGGAGCCGAGATTGGCTCCCGCTTGTTTTTGTTGTGGACAGGTTTTTGTACCAGGAGAGCCCTTACCGTTATGGACTTCTGAAGTATCAAAGGTACCAAAGGAAAACAGATCCGCACACACATCTAATCGGCACCTACCAAAGCCTCCATCTGTTGAAGATCCACTACCAAAGCCTTGTCTCTCCTCCTTATCGCTGTCACTTCCTTCTGATGTTTTGTCTCAGACAGGAGCTGGAAATACATGTGTCCAGTTATGGGTAGTGAGTGACTCACCAAACAGCACTACAATGATTACTCTTGCCTTCAAAGGAACTCTCCAAGGTCCTGAATCTGATTCATAAATAAGATCAGCACATCAGACATCTTCTTCAAAGCTAGCAAAATCGTGAGTAGGTTCACTGCTCTGTCAATATGACGGTGTCATGCCCAGCATCTGGAACTGCCACTGCAAATCAGGTTGCCTGAGATATCTTCTGAATGCCCTTTTTTTGGTGCTCCACCAGACAAGGTCAGTTAGGTGATGACTCTAGAACAAGGTCAGTTGGGTGATGACTCAAACCTTTTAAGCTGAGGGCCAGTTCACTATAGTTTGAAAAAAATAACATAAACGAATTTCTATGCACACCACACATATCTTATTTGTAGTGCAAAAAAAAACCTATGAAAGAATAATTTTAACCAATATAATCTTACCAGGCTCGGATCAACACCTTTTGGTGCCCTAGGCCAGTGTTTCCCAACCTTTTTTGAGCTGCGGTACACTTTTTACATTTGCAAAATCCTGGGGCACACTGCCAACCAAAATGACACAAAATGACACTCTAACACAGTAATACATATAGTTAATATGTTTTTAAAATGTATTTATACACTCAGTGTGAAACCTGGGCCTGTTTCGATGAACTCAACATAGATATCATGGCAGGAATGGCAGAAAGACACAAACTTCCCACACAGAACTCCCATAACCAAGAGAAAATGCTATAAGAGTTTGGTGGGCATTGACCTTGAGTTTTGGAGTTGTAGTTCACCTATATCCAGAGAGCACTGTTGACTCAAACAATGTTGGATCAGGACCAAACTTGGGATGAATACTCAATATGCCCAAATATGAACGCAGATGGAGTTCAGGGGAAATAGACCTTGACATTTGGGAGTTGTAGTTGCTGGGATTTATAGTTCCCCTACAATCAAAGAGTATTCTGAACCCCACCAATGATAGAACTGGAACAAACTTCCCACACAGAACCCCCAGGAGGCAAGAGGAGGTCTCTACTTGGGGAAAGGGAGGCGGGCCTTCCCAATGCATGGAGAGGGAGAGACCAAGTAGACAACGGGTGGGGAGGGGGGTGTTTGTAATTTTGTGCTTTCATCAAGGTAGGTTTCTTAGGGGTTTTATACTTCAACACACTAGACTCCTCCCCCCCCCTTCCTGGAGGTTCCAATTTCCCATGGCACACCTGATGATCGCTCACGGCACATTAGTGTGCCCCGGCACACTAGTTGGAAAACACTGCCCTAGGCCACAGTTTAGAATTACGCCCCCCTGCCTCGCGCCGCCGTATTAGAGAGGCCTATCCCAATTTCCCCCCACTCCCCCTCAGCTGTTCCTCCTCTTCTCCCCCGACATCCATCAACTCACCGTTGAGGCTTCTCCCCGTGCCGGGAATGCACGCCCGGCAATCCCAAAGAACTACGGGTCCCAGCATGCCCTGTGGCTGAGAGGCTGGCGCCGCCGCTGCATCCCGGCAGCCCCTGCGGCCTCGAAGGCGGCTCTGCGGCCTCGCACTGGGTGCGCGGAGGGCAGCGGCTGCAGAGAGTTGTTGCCTTCCTACGCTTCAGGAGCCAATCGCGACCAGCATGGGCTGAAGGAAGAGGCCTCCTCGAAAGGGGCCTCTTCCTTCAGCCCATGCTGGTCGCGATGCTCCTCCTCTTCCTCCTCATGAGGCAGCAGCAGCATATGAGGCAGCAGCAGCATCAGCATGAGGAAGAAGAGGAGGAGCATCGCGACCAGCATGGGCTGAAGGAAGAGGCCCCTTTCGAGGAGGCCTCTTCCTTCAGCCCATGCTAGTCGCGATTGGCTCCTGAGGCGGAGGAAGGCCCCGACTCTCTGCAGCCGCTGCCCTCCACGCACCCAGCGCAAGGCCACAGAGCCGCCTCCTCCTCTTCCTCCTCATGCTGCTGCTGCTGCCTCATGTGGAGCCCTGGTCACGTGGTGCACCCTCTGCCGGGTCACGTGGGGGCTGGCTCTGGCTGTATTGTCTGCAGGGCGCCGAAGAGGAGCCCCCTTCCTCCCTCCCTCTTGCCTTCCTTCCTTTTGGAGCCAATAACAATTTTTAAAAATTATTTTAACATTTGTATTTTATTTGGGGGGGGGCTGTGATTTGCGCCCCCCTCAGCTCGTGCCCCTCGGCCATGGCCTCGTTGGCCCTATGGGTAATCCGGGCCTGATCTTACCCATCTCTTCCTGCATAAGGTCTATCTTTCAATCATGAGTTTTGAGTTGCATTCTATTACTACTATATGGCGCCCCCGGTGGCACAGCAGGTCAAACTGATGAACTGCTGAATTGGGCCACGCAGAACCCCCCATGATCAACAGAAAATATTGTGTTTTCTGATGGTTTTTTGTGACCCCTCTGACAACATCCTTGACACCCCGGGATACCAACCCTCAGGCTGAGAAACACTATTTTAAAGGCATCATTTACTTTCTTGCTATTCAGCAGCAATGAAAACGTTGCCAGTTTAACTTTGTGGAGAAGGGCTGAATGTTATGAACTACTAGCTTGGGGACCCGGCGGTGCCTGGGTTATTTGAGGAAGGCATTGTGTGTCAAGGTTGGTTCCTATTAGATGTTTATGTTACTTGCAGTGGTCTCAGGAACTTAGTGAAGGTACTGCAAGTCCCATTGGCCATGGTCCATCCCCCTCCAAACAGCACCAGGATGTAGAGTGGTTCATGGGGGATCTGTGTGTCACATTAGGTTTTGATCATTCTTTGAATGAGGGTGGCAGCAGTCTCGGAAGGTGAGTGAAGGTATGTCAAGTCCCATCATCTGTGGTCCATCCTCCTTGAAAAGCACCAGGGCGTTGAGTGGGTCAAGGGGGCTCTGTGTGCTAATTTTGGTCTGTATTGGTCATTGGGTGAGGGTCAAGTTGTGAAGTGGGCCATTGGGCCCCTGTGTGCCAATTTTGGGCCTGATCCGTCACTGCTGTGGGCCGCAGTGTCTGACTGCATTAGGCCTTTCCTTTTCCCTCTGAGTCACCTTAGAACGTTGGAATGTGGATGGCCAATCGGAGTCCTTTATGCAAATACCATTTCAGTGGCAACCAATCCCCTCTGTCTGGGGCCGCAGAATGTTGGAGTTCTGAGGCTGGCCATTCAGAGTCCTTTATGCAAATAATCCCACAGTGACAACCTATCGAAACGCTGTCACCTATTCCTTGGCACCTCTGCACCTCCCAGAAAATGAACATTCCATTTCCAACTGAAAAAAAACTGTCTTCTGGCTAACTCAAGCATTCAGTTGCATTCTGTTTTGCTGGCCAATAAGAGTCCTTTATGCAAATAGTTGCTCAGTGGCAACCAATGCCCTCTGTCCGGTGCCTTAGAGTGTTGGAGTTTTGAGGCTGGCCACTCAGAGTCCTTTATGCAAATAATCTGGTGCCTTAGAGTGTCGGAGTTCTGAGGCTGGCCAATCAGTGTCCTTGATGCAAATAATCCCACAGTGGCAACCAATCGAAACGCTGCCACATATTCCTCCCTCCACACCACCGCACCTCCGCACCACCGCAAACATTGACTTTTATTATATACATAGATAGATAGATAGATAGATAGATAGATTAGCCCATGGCCCAAATCCCACCCAAGAGATAAGACTCTTCCAATGGTAAAACTTGGTACAAAATGAGTGCAACCTGAAGTTTCATCAACAACGGGCTTTGAGAACATTAAAATTCATTGGTGGAACATAGTCTGAAAACTTCCCAGCTATTTTGTTCTTGGGTCAGCCTCTTGTTGGCCTCGTAGATATGAACCGATTTATTTGTCTTCGTTATGTAATGTTTCCCCCTTAATGAAATGTTGGCCTCTCTAGAGGTTCTCTAAGCTAGGTTTCACCTCTCTAGTACTGATGTCATTACGTTCGAGGTGGAGAAAACACACATATCACACACTTCCTGCTGTCTAGGTGCAAGGTTCACCTCTGTTTTGCACATCCAGCCGAAATGAATGCCGACAGCGTTGTCTGTATAAATTAAAATAATGAGCCGGTGGAACTGGAGGAATGCTGTTGGTGAACATCTTTTGCCTTTATGTCATCTTAACTCTCCAATCCCATTGGGACTTTAAATCTCGTCTCATGACCTTGTGCTTGTCTAGCTATTAAAAAAGCAGCCAGTTCTGAGAAAGACGTCGAGAGGTGTTCACAAATGGGAGGCTGCTTGGTCTTCTGAAGAGGAGCCATGGATTTACTCCAAACAGGGCAGGGATTGTGTGGACCATTCAGACATTGCCGAATTGGAAACTTGACAATTGCTCATGATTGATTAGGTTGGCCAAAGCTAATGGGACTTGTAGTTGAACAACATCTGGAAGGCGGCATGATTCCCACCCCTGTTTTCACCCAAGTTTGTTTTCTTGTTATACTTGGAGCTGAAAGGTCATGGGTTCGAAGCCAAGCCTGGGTCGGAGTGAGCTTCCAACCATTGTGTAGCTTGCTGTCAACCATTGCAGCCCGAAAAACAGTTGCATCTGTTAAGTAGGAAATGTAGGTACCGCTTATGCGGGGAGGCTAATTTAACTAATTTACAACGCCATAAAATCTCCAGCAAGCATGCAAAGAATGAGGAAGTACTCCATCAGTGTCACAAATGGACGGTGAAGCGACAGCTCCCCTGGTGGCCAGAATACCCTCATGAGTCGACCGGATTGTGGGGTGGTCCAGCTTCCCACCCTGGATGGCGAGGCACTTTGCCATTCATTATCAGTAAAAAGCCTGGGGGTTGTTTTTGACCCTTTGCTGTCTATGGAGGCCCAGGTCTCCACTGTCAGCAAAACCGCCTTTTTCCACCTGCGACAGGCTAGGCGGCTGGCCCCCTACTTATCTAGAGACGACCAAGCCACAGTTATCCAAGCCACGGTCATCTCAAGGATAGACTACTGTAACACCCTTTGCATTGGCCTGCCCTTGTCCGTGATCCGGAAGCTTAAGCTCGTCCAGAACGCCGCTGCTCGACTCCTCGCTGGAATGCCGGCGAGGGGCCACGTAACTCCCATCTTACAGCAGCTTCATTGGCTCCCGGTCGAGCATTGGATCACTTTCAAGATGATGGTGTTAACCTTCAAGGCCTTATATGGTCTGGGGCCGATGTATCTGAGGGACTGCCTCACCCCCTATCAACCCCAGAGGTCACTCCACTCTGAAGATCTGAATCTCCTCGAGGTGCCTGGTGTCAAGACCATCCATCTGGCCTCGCACCGGCGTAGGGCCTTCTCTGTGGTGGCTCCAACTATCTGGAATACTCTGCCAGCTGAAGTGCGTGCCCTGCAAGACCTCCTTGCCTTTCGCAGGGCCTGTAAAACCTATCTCTTCAAACTGGCATTTAGTTGCTGATTTTTGTAATCCTGCAGAGTTAGTTTTAGTTTAAATTTAGAATAGTTTATTTGATGTTTTTATCTGTTTTATGCTTGTGATTGTGAGCCGCTACGAGCCCTCAGGGAGTGGTGGCATACGAGAGTGATTAATAAATAATTAAATGAACGCGGGTGTCGTGATGCAGACGCCAATTAAAGCCAAGCCCAGATGTAAAAGGGGGTAACAAAAGGTTTATTATACAAGGAATGGGAATGGGATTAACAAAAGACTAGTCTAACTGGCAAAAACCCACAAAAAAGAAAACAACCAGGGAAAGCCCAAAAAATCACTGTAGGAGAATCCAAAACAAACTCAGGACATCCTCTGTGACGTCCTTCGAGGGATGATCCAAAAGCATAGTCAGTAACCGGTCTGGAGTCGAGGGCAGGAGAATGACAGAGAAACGAGGAGACAATCCAAGGTCCAACAGGAGAGAATGTCCAGCGGAGTTCAAACCCCGCCACTAGGAACATACGGCTGTAGAAGTAAACTGGATCAGGAATGCGATGCAAGGTAACAGGATACCAAGAAAACAGGATACCAAACAGGAATGCCAAACAGGATACCAGAAACAACTCCTTGCCCGCTGCAAGGAGTCTTTCCCAAAAGCCCACATTATATAACCCTAAAGATCAGACTCGCCCGAAGAAGAACACTCCCCGTGATCAGGTGTTGCAGCTGCTTCCCTCTCTGCAGATGACAACCTTTGTGAGCCTCTCCAAGCTCCCCAGCATCTCTCAAAACTTAGTGTTTCCCAATCATTCCCAGAAGTTTCAGAGGGCCAGTCTTTGTCACTTTCAAATCCCATAGAAGTATCACTACTGTAGTCTGCATTACACACATCCCTAACTTCCTGTATCAAGGTCCAATCTAACTCAGTATCACTCTCTTCTGACTCATTTTCCCCATCTCTGTGAAAGCCCTCAAAGGATTCAGAGTCAGTGGGAGACATAAGTATCTGTTGAATTCTCTTCCTTTGTTCTAACCCTTCTCTGCTGGAATCGCTTGCACTCCTCTTTCTGCCTGCTCCAGCGTTTAGATTACTCTCAGCCCCACCCAGTTGCTTACTACACTCAGACGCTGATGACTCAGCACCTTCCTCAGCCCTACTATCAGGCAACGCTGAGGGCTCAATTACCACAGCGGGAATGTTAAATAGGCTCTGTGTGTCTGTCTGTATATGTTGTGTGATTTTTGGCATTGAATGTTTGCCATGTATATGTACATTGTAATCCGCCCTGAGCGAGAAGGGTGGAATATAAATACTGTAAATAAATAAATAAATAAATAAACCCCATTTTCCTAGTTTCCAACAGACCTCACAACCTCTGAGGATGCCGGCCATAGATGCAAGTGAAACGTCAGGAGAGAATGTTTCTGGAACATGGCCATACAGCCCAAAAACATACAACAACCATTAATAATATTAGTATTATTATTATGCCCCCCTGATGGCACAGCGGATTCAACTGCTGAGCTGCTGAACTTGCTGAAAGAAAGGTTGGCAGTTAGAATCCATGGGAGCAGGGTGACTCCCGCCGTTAGGCCCAGCTTCTGCCAATCTAACAGTTCGAAAACATGCAAATGTGAGTAGATCAATAGGTACTGCCTTGGCGGGAAGGTAACAGCGCTCCATGCAGTCATGCTGGCCACATGACCATCGAGGTGTTGATAGACAACATCGGCTCTTCAGCCTAGAAATGGAGATGAGCACCACCCTCCAGAGTCGGACACAACTAGACTTAATGTCAGGGAAAACCTTAACCTTTACTATTATTATTACTGTTTTCATCAAATTCTTCCTGATGTTTCTAGCCTCCTATAAGGCAGTGTTTCCCAACCAGTGTGCCATGGCACATTAGTGTGCCGTGAGCAATCATCAGGTGTGCCATGGGAAATTGGAACGTCCAAAACCCTTTCTTCCCCCTCCTGCCGAACACTTTTTCTTCTCCACCTGGGCTCCCTTCTTCCCAGCCTCGCTCTGCTCGCTTTGCCACAGTGCACTCTGGGTGTAGGTGAACTACAACTTCCAAACTCAAGGTCAATTCCCAAGCAAACCCTTTCAGTACTTTCTGTTGGTAATGGGAGTTCAAAATGCCAAGTTTGGTTCAATTCCATTGTTGCAAGAGTTCAGGATGCTCTTTGATTGTGTGTTAACTATAAATCCCAGAAACTGCAACTCCCAAATGTCAAGGTCTATTTCCCCAAACTCCATCTGCGTTCACATTTGGGCATATGGAGTATTCATGCCAAGTTTGGTCCTGATCTAACATTATTTGAGTCCACAGTGCTTTCTGGATATAGGTGAACTACAACTCCAAAACTCAAGGTCAATGCCCACCAAACTCTTATAGTATTTTCTCTTGGTTATGGGAGTTCTGTGTGGGAAGTTTGTGTCTTTCTGCCATTCCTGCCAGGATATCTATGTTGTGTTCATTGAAAGAGGTGCAGGTTTCACACTGAGTGTATAAATACATTTAAAAACATGCTAACTATATGTATTACTGTGTTAGAGTGTCATTTTGTGTCATTTTGGTTGGTGGTGTGCCCCAGGATTTTGTACATGTAAAAAATGTGCCACGGCTCCAAAAAAAGATTGAAAAACACTGCTATAAGGCACAGATTTGCTTTCCAAACATACGGTAGCTGCACTTCTCAACTTCCAGTTCCATCACTTATCGACATTAGAGGAGGTGGGCTCTAAATATTGGAGAAGGACTGGAGTTTAGCCAAAAGCTTTGGGGAAAAGGTGTGATTTGAGGAGGAAGGATAGATAGATAGATAGATAGATAGAGAGAGAGAGAGAGAGAGAGAGAGAGAGAGAGAGAAACTAGCAATCTGCAAGCTTTTTGGAGGGGCATTTACATTCTAGCTAGCCCCCATCTCCCATGGCAATCGGATCAATTTCCCGAACCCTTCGTGCCAAGAGGGACTGTTCATAAACCAAGGAAACAGCAGGAAATGTGAAGCGGAGTGGCTATTTAGAAGCACTTTCGGCCCATTTTGCGGGAATACAACTTCCAGGCCCTATGGGTACCCCCAAGTGCTAATGGCTTTCTTAAGTAACAAAATGCTTGAACAAACTGATTACTTTTCTGGCATCATAAGTCTGGGAAATGGTGCCCTCTCCGTGCGACTGGGACAGCTCCATATTTGAAGGCCTACAGCTTCTGGATATTGTGCAAAGAGCAAGAAAGAAGCCATTTGTCCTTGTATCCTAAAGCAGTGTTTTTCAACCTTTTTTGAGCTGTGGCACATTTTTTACATTTAGAAAATCCTGGGGCACACCACCAACCAAAATGACACAAAATGACACTCTAACACAGTGATACATATAGTTAATATGTTTTAAAATGTATTTATACACTCAGTGTGAAACCTGGGCTTGTTTCGATGAACACAACATAGATATCCTGCCTTGTGTGCTTCGGATATAGGTATCCCGCCTTGTGTACTTCGGACATAGATATCCTGCCTTGTGTGCTTCGAATATAGGTATCCCACCTTGTGTACTTCGGACATAGATATCCTGCCTTGTGTGCTTCGAATATAGGTATCCCGCCTTGTGTACTTCGGACATAGATATCCTGCCTTGTGTGCTTCAGATATAGGTATCCCGCCTTGTGTACGTTCGGACATAGATATCCTGCCTTGTGTGCTTCGGATATAGGTATCCCGCCTTGTGTACTTCGGACATAGATATCCTGCCTTGTGTGCTTCGAATATAGGTATCCCGCCTTGTGTACTTCGGACATAGATATCCTGCCTTGTGTGCTTCGGATATAGGTATCCCGCCTTGTGTACTTCAGACATAGATATCCTGCCTTGTGTGCTTCGAATATAGGTATCCCGCCTTGTGTACTTCGGACATAGATATCCTGCCTTGTGTGCTTCGGATATAGGTATCCCGCCTTGTGTACTTCGGACATAGATATCCTGCCTTGTGTGCTTCGGATATAGGTATCCCGCCTTGTGTACTTCGGACATAGATATCCTGCCTTGTGTGCTTCGAATATAGGTATCCCGCCTTGTGTACTTCGGACATAGATATCCTGCCTTGTGTGCTTCGAATATAGGTATCCCGCCTTGTGTACTTCGGACATAGATATCCTGCCTTGTGTGCTTCGAATATAGGTATCCCGCCTTGTGTACTTTGGACATAGATATCCTGCCTTGTGTGCTTCGGATATAGGTATCCCGCCTTGTGTACTTCGGACATAGATATCCTGCCTTGTGTGCTTCGAATATAGGTATCCCGCCTTGTGTACTTCGGACATAGATATCCTGCCTTGTGTGCTTCGAATATAGGTATCCCGCCTTGTGTACTTCGGACATAGATATCCTGCCTTGTGTGCTTCGGATATAGGTATCCCGCCTTGTGTACTTCGGACATAGATATCCTGCCTTGTGTGCTTCGAATATAGGTATCCCGCCTTGTGTACTTCGGACATAGATATCCTGCCTTGTGTGCTTCGGACTGGGTCGCCTGGGCCGACACTGCCCTATCATCACCACCCGGTGCTTCAAGGCCACTGCTCACCTGGGTTTCCCTCAGGCAGGGAGGGATGGAGGCACAGGGGCAGGCTGAGAGGCAGGCCTTCTGAAGCTGAGAGGCAGGCCGTGAAGGAAGGAAGGAAGGAAGGAAGAAGGCCTGAGAGCAGGAGAGGCCAAGGCAGAGCCCAGGCCAGGAGAGGAAGAAGGGAGGAGGCCCCGGAGCCGCCTCGGCCCCAAAGCCTGAAGGAATCCTGAGCCAGCTGAGAGGAAAACAAAGCCCAACGCTCCTCTCCGGAAGCTCTCCGCCTCCTCCGGAAGTGACCTCACAGGGAAAGGCGCCACCCGGCCCCTCCCCTCCTCAGCCTCCAACCAACCACTTCTCCAGGAAGCTGAGGCCCCGCCCCCTCCCCTCTCTCAGGACTTCCACCCTGAACAAACATGGTGGTGCCGGGCGGGAGACCCTTAGAGAGGTGGGGCTTGCTTCTTGGCTGGCTTTGATCGACCTTGCTGGCACCCGAGAGAGAGAGAGAGAGAGAGAGAGAGAGAGAGAGATGGAGAGACAGAGTGAGAGGCAAGCTGCCCAGATGACTCCTGGCGGGGTGGTCGGTTCTTCCATGGCACACCTGATGATCACTCACGGAACACTAGTGTGCCACAGCACAGTGGTTGGGAAACACTGTCCTAGGAGACTCAGAGTGGATTATAACAGTTACATAGGCAAGTATTCAATGCCTTTACAGTCAAATACAATGAGACATACAACCAAAGGCAGAGGCTTCTCCTTTCATTTCCGGCTTTCTGGGGCAGTGCTCATCTCTGGCTCCAGGGAGGTGCTTTTCTACATTTTCAAGCCGAGGAGCCTGTGTTGTCAGCTCTTGGTCATGTGACTGGCAAGATTGCTTGGAGCATCTATTTTCCCTTTTCCCGCAGAAGCGGAACCTATTTATCTACTCACATTTGCATGTTTTCGAACTACTAGGTTGACAACAGCTAGGGTTTGACAGACAGGAGCTCACCCCATCTCGCGGATTAGAACTGCCAACCTTCAGGTCAGCAGTTCAGCGGCACAAGGCTTTAACCCATTGCACTACTGAAATGTTGACTTTATCTTTGTTGATGGGCCGGCTTTAGCACAGCAGGTTAATCACCAACTTCAGCTTCAGTAAATCTTGCCAACCGACAGGTTGACAGTTTCGAAACCGGGTTAAAGTGAACTCCTGGTGCACGTAGCAGATCGAAAACATCAATGTGAGTAGATGAATAGGAACCACGTCAAGTGGGAAAATATTTTAGGCACAGCTTTTGGAGGAAAAGTTTATGAACAAAGAAAGCTCTTTGAGAAGATGGAGTGACAGCACCCCCCGGTGGCTGGAACTGAGCACAGCCTCCAAATATGCCAAATGATGAGAAGAAGCCTATATATACACCTCTATCTGTTGTCTGTCTTGTCATTGTGTAATTGGAATTGCACATTTGCTGTATATATGTTCTGTGATCCACCCTGAATCCTCTTTGGGGTGAGAAGGGCAGATTATAAGTACTGTAAATAAATAAACCCAGTGAGTCTTTGATCAACTGAATTTGGAGCAATTGAATTTGCAACTGAATTGATCCTGGATCACAGCTGTAAAGTTCAAACAGACATGGCTCATCTTCTTCCTTGTCCTTCTGGTTTTTCTAGCCCAGCCATTCAATGGCTAGAATAGTTAGTATGTAGGGTTTCCATATACATGGGATGTTATCCTTCCAAGATCCCCTGGGATGTGAGACCCCTTGGGAGCCTTCCTTTGGACTGGACGCCAGGAAGAAGGCTGGGAAGATCGACCCACCCACTGCTGAACATCTACAAGCTGAATTGGATCAGCTGTTTCTGCATATCAGGAGGTTTGGGGACCTGCTGATGGAGCTGGGTGTCCTGCATCCCCGCCCCCCATGTGTGGAGTGCAAAACGCCCACGGAACCTTTGTTCGGCCAGCGAGAGCTCCCGGTGCTGGACTGGGATCACTCCTGGGACCTGTCGGCGGAGGGGCTTGTGGGTGGGTGGTTGGCGGAGGAGGAGAGACCTGCGATGGACGATTTGGGGGCGACGGGGAGACCATGTGCCGTGCCGGAGCCTCTAGAGGCAGAGGGAAGGCCCGGCAACCTGGGGCTGGAGAGGCCAGATTCCCCCAAAGTCTGAGAGAGGGATCTCAGCCCTCCAGCGGTACCCCGAGCACCAGTAGACCAGCGAGGACGCCACTGTCTCTCCCTTTCGGAGAGACAAGCCTTGAGCAAAATGGCGACCGACCTTGAAGGCGCCGGTGCAGAGACCAGCAGCTTGAAGGCGGATGTCGCCGAGAAAGCTTCCTCCCAGCAACTCATTGGTTACTCTCGACGTAGACGTGGCTGCAGAGCCCACGGAACCTTTGTTCGGCCAGCGAGAGCTCCCGGTGCTGGACTGGGATCACTCCTGGGACCTGTCGGCGGAGGGGCTTGTGGGTGGGTGGTTGGCGGAGGAGGAGAGACCTGCGATGGACGATTTGGGGGCGACGGGGAGACCATGTGCCGTGCCGGAGCCTCTAGAGGCAGAGGGAAGGCCCGGCAACCTGGGGCTGGAGAGGCCAGATTCCCCCAAAGTCTGAGAGAGGGATCTCAGCCCTCCAGCGGTGCCCCGAGCACCAGTAGACCAGCGAGGACGCCACTGTCTCTCCCTTTCGGAGAGACAAGCCTTGAGCAAAATGGCGACCGACCTTGAAGGCGCCGGTGCAGAGACCAGCAGCTTGAAGGCGGATGTCGCCGAGAAAGCTTCCTCCCAGCAACTCATTGGTTACTCTCGACGTAGACGTGGCTGCAGAGCTGGGAGGAAGCGAAGGGGGCACCAGTCACTGAGCGCCACATCCGGCAGCGACCCTATAACTAGCTGCCGTCTTTGCTTGGATAGCAGATGCCTGAGTTCTACAGGGGAAGGAGGACAGAGCGGCGGCCCCGGCAGCCCAGAATAACAAGCGGGCTGGAACACAGGCGCCGGAAGCTGAACCTGAGGAGCATCTGAAACACAGAGACTACCGACGTAAACTTCAGCATTGGCGGTTTGGCTCTAGAGTTTTCTGGGGTCTGATGGCCGGGAGCTGGAGTCGGACTGGAACTTTAAACCCTCCTAAAGGAGCCCAGTATGGAGCGGTGAGGGCCTCCCAAATCGCTATGGTTGAGACCCCTCCTTGCCATCCGTCTGGAGTCCCCCCTCCATCACTTGCAGGCGTGGCTGAGCTGAGGTTGTGGTATGGGCCCTTAAAACCAGACTACAAGGCTGCTCGGTCCCTAACCTTACCTACAGCCAGTAAACTGACTATCGATCCCACCTGATATGCAACCCTTAGTTCACCTCCACCTTTTTGTATTTATTATATTTAATGTTAGGTAATGTGTTGTTTTTATATGTGTACTAGCTTGGGGACCCGGCGGTGCCCGGGTCATTTGAGAAGTGCAGCAGGATGTAGAGTGGGTCATTGGGGGGGGGGGGGTCCTGTGTGCCAAGTTTGGTCTTGATCCATCAGTATTGGGAGTTACAGTGGTATCATGAAATTACTGAAGGTACTGGAAGTCCCATCATCTGTGGTCCAACCTCCCCCCAAATTGCAGTAGGATGTATATTGGGTCAGGGGGGCTCTGTGCGCCAAGTTTGATCTGTATTGGTGAATGGATAAGGGTTGTATTGTTTTTAGGAAGTGAGTGAAGGTACTTCAAGTCCCATCATCCATGGTCCATCTCACACAGAACTGCATCGGGATGTTGAGTGGGTCATGAAAGCTCTGTGTGCCAGGTTTGGTGTTGATGAGTGATTGGATTAGGTTTGCAGCAGTCTTGGAAAGTGAGGGAAGGTACTGCAAGTCCCATCATCCATGGTCTGCCCTCCTCCAAACTGCAGCAGGATGTAGAGTGGGTCATGGGGGCTCTGTGTGCCAAGTTTGATATTTATCGGTTTTTGTTAGGGGCCACAATGGTCTTTGGGAAACAAAGCGCTTGGAAGTACTACAAATCCCATAATCCGTGGTCCATCTTTCCCAAACTGCACCAGGACGTAAAGGGCATCATGGGGGTTATGTGTGCCAAGTTTGGTTCAGGTCCGGCTGAGGCCTAGTCAGGAGAATCAAGTTGAGGGAGCCTTCAGGACAGAGGTTCTGAAGATGCCACCAGTTCCTTGCAGCTGAGTGCAGAAACACAACTACTATTGCCTAGCTGCTCCTCTTTCTCCAGCCCTGAAATGGTCGTGGAGAGAATGTCCTACATCCAGAAGAATTTCCACCCTTTTGGTGATCCTTTTTAGTGTAAGACAATAGTTAATATAGTCAATTTATATACTTGCTGTCGTAGAAATAAATTGGACTGTTTTGATGGGACGCATCATTCAAGCATCTCTATCATCTTCATATAGTGCATTTGGAAGACTTCACAAAAGAGTCTGGAGCAACAAGCACCTGAGGCAAAGCACCAAAGCACCAAAATCAGTGTGTACAGAGCTATCGTAATGTCTATTCTCCTCTATGGGTCTGAAACATGGGTCACCTATCGCCAACCCATACGACTCCTCGAACGCTTTCATCAGCGCTGTCTTCGCACAATCCTAAATATACACTGGACCGATTCTAGGGTGGTCCGGAAAATGTTACTGTCCTTGTTTAGCAATCATAAGGGATCACCAGCGTTGAGGCCATAATGGGGTTATTGAGAACACAGCTGCACTGGGCAGACCCTCTTCCACGTCTCTCAGGATGGAGGACCAAACTCAGCCCCTCCCAAAAGGTACTACTCTATGCTGTGAGCAACTCACCACGAGGCCATCAGCGCACAGCTGCAGAGGCACCCCAAATGGAGATATAAGGACTCCCTGACACTACATCTCAAAGAGAGGCTCGGCCAGATTGATCCTGAAGCAACAATGGTCCACCCTGGCCTCACATCGGGAGGCATGGAGAGGCACTATCCACAATGCTGCGGCCTCTTTTGAGAAGACACGCCGGATGGGTCTCGAAGAGAAACGACAACGCAGAAAGAACCGCAACTTGGAAACAACATCACCCAAGAGGACTTTCTGCTGTGCTTTCTGCAACCGAACTTCCCTATCTCAGATTGGCCTTTTTAGTCATCAACGTGCTTGTAAAAAGCATGGGATGAGTCCTTCCTAAGAATCTTCGTTAGCAAAGTAATGCCGAGAGATCATCTTCTGACACCGACGAAGTCACCTGGGCAGTTTTGCCCAGCTTTGTGACTCTTACTTATCACCTTCCTTTTCACGAGGCCCCAGATGTTGGATGGTGCCGCCTTCACTTCATGCTGAGGTGGTGCTTTTTCAAACACAGAGGCAGACAAATTATTCTGTTTGGAAATGCATCAAACGCTACCTTCAAAGTAGCAGACATAAAGCCTGCATATGTAGCCATGCATTCTTTTGAGGCCCGTCACCGAGTCATTAGATTTTAATGATGTGATTGATGATAGTCCCTCCACCAAATGTTGTTAAAGAGTTTTGTTTTCCTCTTTTTTTTTTGCTTGAGAAGAGATTTGTGCAAACACATCTGAAAATGATCTCCTTTAAAGTCCTACTTTGCTGCCTGAACATGGCATTACAGATGAGTTGGAGTCCTCAAAGCTTATGGGCCATACAATAGGATCTTCCTATCCATAAGGATACAGTTTTGGCTGGACCATAGCTACCTTAAATTGTACATATGACTTAACACCATTAAATTACCTGATTTCTGGTCCCAGCATACTATAGAGATGTACCGTAACTAGGGGAGCTAGATACTCCTAGTGAGGGAGAGAAGAACAGCTTGGCACAACTCCATCAGGTCTTGTGAGAGTGAATGGCGAGAGGTCCCTCTTCCATATTCCAACTGCCATAGTTTTGGCTTAACTACTCATGTTGCTGTTTTCAATCTGCTATGTGGACCAGAAGCTCACTTTAACCCGGTTTCGAACTGTCAACCTGCCGGTGGGCAAGATTTACTGAAGCTGCAGCTGGTGTGCTAAAGCCAGCCCATCAACAAAGATAAAGTCAACATTTCAGTCTGTCAAACCCTAGCTGTTGTCAACCTAGCAGTTCAAAAACATGCAAACGTGAGTAGATAAATAGGTTCCGGTTCTGTGGGAAAAGGGAGAGAGGAGCAGGCGTGATATGACTGCATTATTTTTGTCCAGCAACTGGTGAGAGGTCCCTCTTCCATGTTCCAACTTCCATAGCTTTGGCCTCTGAGAGAGAGAAGAGCGGCCAGATACAACACTATCATGCTGTGTCCAGTAACTGGTGAGAGGTCCCTCTTCCATGTTCCAATTGTCATGACTTTGGCTTCTGAGAGAGAGAAGAGCAGCCAGATGTAACTCCATCCTGCTTTGGTCCAGGAATTGGTGAGAGGTCCCACTTCCATGTTCCAACTTCCATAGCTTTGGCCTCTGAGGGAGAGAAGAGCAGCCAGATATGACACCATCGTGTTTTGTCCAGCAACAGGTTAGAGGTCCCTCTTCCATGTTCCCACTGCCTTGACTTTGGCTTTTGAGGGAGAGAAGAGCAGCCAGATATGACACCATCGTGCTTTGGTTCAGGAATTGGTGAGAAGTCCCACTTCTATGTTCCAACATCCATAGCTTTGGCCTCTGAGGGAAAGAAGAATAGCCAAATATGACTCCATCATCTTTGCCCAGCAGCTGGTGAGAGGTCCCTCTTTCATGTTCCAACTTCCATAGCTTTGGCCTCTGTGGGAGAGAAGAGCGGTCAGATATGACTCCATCATGCTTTGTCCAGCAGCTGGTGAGAGGTCCCTCTTCCATGTTCCAACTTCTATAGCTTTGGCCTTTGAGGAAAAAGAAGAACAGCCAGATACGACACTCTTCCATGTTCCAACTTCCATAGCTTTGGCCTCTGAGGGAGAGAAGAGTAGCCAGATATGACACCATTGTGCTTTGGTCCAGGAATTGGTGAGAGGTCCCACTTCCATGTTCCAACTTCTATAGCTTTGGCCTCTGAGGGAGAGAAGAGCAACCAGATATGACACCATCATGCTTTGGTCCAGCAACTGGTGAGAGGTCCCTCTTCCATGTTCCAACTTCCATAGCTTTGGCCTCTGAGGGAGAGAAGAGCAGCCAGATATGACACCATCGTACTTTGGTCCAGCAACTGGTGAGAGGTCCCCCTTCCATGTTCCAACTTCCATAGCTTTGGCCTCTGCGGGAGGGAAGAGCAGCCAGATATGACACCATCGTACTTTGGTCCAGGAATTGGTGAGAGGTCCCTCTTCCATGTTCCAACTTCCATAGCTTTGGCCTCTGAGGGAGAGAAGAGCAGCCAGATATGACACCATTGTGCTTTGGTCCAGCAACTGGTGAGAGGTCCCCCTTCCATGTTCCAACTTCCATAGCTTTGGCCTCTGCAGGAGGGAAGAGCAGCCAGATATGACACCATCGTGCTTTGGTCCGGCAACAGGTTAGAGGTCCCACTTCCATGTTCCAACTTCCATAGCTTTGGCCTCTGCGGGAGGGAAGAGCAGCCAGATATAACTCCATCGTACTTTGGTCCGGCAACAGGTTAGAGGTCCCACTTCCATGTTCCAACTTCCATAGCTTTGGCCTCTGAGGGAGAGAAGAGCAGCCAGATATGACACCATCGTGCTTTGGTCCAGCAACTGGTGAGAGGATCTCCTTCCATGTTCCTCCTGCCATTGCTCTGTAGTGTGTCAAAGAGAAGGACTAGGAAGCTAAAAACTCCATGATTAATTTACCATGCTGAGATAATACACCAAGTCAATACAGCAATTCTGGGTTTGGAAATTTTTATGTGCATGAGAGAGAAAAGGAGATATGCCAGGTTGTTTATATCAGGAGCATTCACACGAGAACCTTAACTGGCCAAGCCGACTGTCTTAATGACAAAGGAGGAAAATGTAGCAGCTGGAGGTGTGGATGTTCGGTGACCCCAGCACCCATTGCTGGGCAGTGAGATATACCACTCCTTAATGAGATCCCGCCTGAGGAGGGACATGGAGGGGAATGAGACAGCTGCAGCTCTCGCTGTGGGAGAGACACATTAATCCTGTGCGAAATGAATTGGATGTGCAACTTGAAACAGCCGACTGGAGCCACGTAATCGCTAAAGACTTTATGGGGCTTTTAAAAAAAAAGGTCTTCCAAACCTTTTCTCACGAGATGGGCTCCTTGGAGTCACTTTGATCAAAACAACGTGCAACTGTCATCTCAAATTCCCTCCCAAGGAGACTGTGAGGATCTCTGGTGAAAACGGTTCCAAAAGGTTTTCATTTTGCTTCTCTGCTGTTCTATCTGTTCTTGGCTGGAAGTCCATTTCTGCGTTCATGAGACCCCTATGGGGCAGGTCCATCCCTGTTTTGTTCTAGCGACTGCTTGAAGGTTGACCGACGTGCTTCATGGGCGAGTGCAGGCCCGGATTAACACCTTTTTGCACCCTAGGCCACACTTTGTAATTACGCCCCTTTAAGCCAACTCTACTGCCCTCCCCGCCCCCACAACACTCAGACCCACACTTGGCTGGCCGCCATGGTGCCTCCGGAGCAGAAGAGAAAGGCGAGTAGGCACCACACCGCCACCTCCAAGGTGCCCATTTCCCACCGGCTGAAAAGCTCCGCTGTGCTCTGAAGGTCTCTCGGGAGGCTTGGGGAGCGCAGCAGGTGCAAAAAACGCTCCAAAGCACGCATGAGAGAGAGACAGAGCAAGAGATAACAAGAGTGAGAGAGCAGAGAGAGAGAGAGAGAGAGAGAGAGAGAGAGAGAGAGAGAGAGATGCCTGCTTGGCGTGTGCTCCCGCAGACCGAGGANGGATTCAGGTTGGGGTTTGTGCGGCTTTTGTTCGGCTGCTCCGAAGGCAGGAGAGCCAGACCCTGGCCTTGATCCCTCCCCTCCCGCAGCTCCTTTGGCCAAGCAAGCTGCCCTGTTTGGTCCGAGAGCAGGAGCGAGCCTGGGCTGGTGTGGTCTCATGCTGGGGACCTGGGAGAGGTCCACACCTGGCAACGCCCTTTCTCTCCCCTCTCCCTCCCTCCTCCCTCCCTCTCTTCCTTCTTTACTTTCTTTCTTTCCTCCTAGTTGACTCTACTCCTTCTCACTCCCTCCCACCGCCCTCTCCCGGACTCTGCCGCTTGGCTCTGGCTGCAGGAATTTACAGTCTGCCGCCGGGGGAGCCAGGTGAGTCACCATGGAGACGGCTTCCCCAGGAGCCAGGAGGTCAGGCCAGCCAGAGACCCACGGGCAAATCAATGGATCAAGGTGAGGGCCCCGCCGCAGCCCAGAGAGTGAGAGACGGAGGGGACGGAGCAGAGACTTTGCCGGGAGAAGTAGTGAGGAGGGGCATGAGAAAGGGGAAAGAGGGGCGTGGACCATTTTTATTGTTATTATTATTATTTTGGTCCGTGATCTGCGCCCCTCCTCGGCTTGTGCTAGGCCCATGGGCCTAGGTTGGCCTTATGGTTAATCTGGCCATGGGCGAGTGGAGATTTGAACCCAGCTCACTCAAATCCTAACTTGAGGATAAGGCCCTACATCTCTTTCATCTTCCATAATCTTGGCTAACAATGTGGAGCAACCCTGGGCCCAGTACACTTGGTTACTTCTCTGCAGTCACTTCTTGATAGCACAGTTTTCTTTGAAAGCCCCCGTGAATAAGAACGGAATCGGAATGTGACAAAATAGTAATAATTAAAAAACCCACCAACAACCCTCAACCTACCATCTTCAAAACAATACTTTTCTGGCCTACTTACTCGGTTTCCCAAACAGAAGCGATGCCACCTTTTGAAATTCTGGCCCCAATATCAGCACGCAGAGGATGTTTTTCGGAAAATCTGGCTTGTAGACTGCATGAATAATTAATCCATTCAAATGTCATAAAATTATCATCTCTCCCAACAGCTCGATCCATCCTCGTATCAAATGTGCCTCCTTACCCACTCCCACCTGGTCTAATTAAAGCAAAAAAGTAAAACCACTACAATAAGTTCAGACTGGGTCTGAAATCCTATTGTAGCACCAACAAAGTTGACCCACTGCGTCAAAGACACTTACATAAACACTGGTGTATTTCATTGCGGGGTCCCTCAGGGGGCAATTCTCTCCCCTCTGTTATTTAACATCTACATGCGGCCACTTGCCCAGCTGGTGCGCAGCTTTGGGCTTGGAGTATGTATGCTGACGACAATGAGCTCATTCTGAGGATGGGGGGCCGGCCCAAATCCATACCTGTTAATTTCCATAGCTGCCTTGAGGCTGTTACTGGATGGCTGTGAGCCAGTAGGTTGAAGGTGAATCCGGCAAAGATGGAGATCCTGTGGTTGGTCGTCCGGGTAGTGGGGATGCTCAGCTTCAGGCCCAGATTATCCATAAGGCCACCCTAGGTCATGGCCTAGGGTGGCATTTTTGGGGCAACAGGTCGGGACCCCAATTTTTTAAAAAAATCCCCAAAAATCCCAAAAATATTCCATTTAAAAATAAAAGTGCGCATGTGCACGGCGGCGCAAGTGCCATCCACAGCCGCCGCCCCCTTTGCTCTGCTCCCCATGGCTCCGCCCTCCCTCCTAAAGCGTCATGCCGGGCGCTCTCAGAAGCGGCCGAAATCACCGCTTCTGAGGCGTGTGTGGCATCGGCTCCGGGGTGGGGTTTTCCTTCCTCCTCCTCCTCGTGCTGGCAAGGAGGAAGAGGTGGGGGCGGGGGCGGTGAGGGGCGGCGCCAGGGGAGGGGCGGAGCCGGGGGGGAGGCAGACCCTTTGGCCTAGGGCGCTAAAAGGGCCTGGTCCAGGCCTGCTCAGCTTCCAATCCTGGACGGCATGACATTATGTCCGCAGGGGCGGTCCTACAAGATAGGCCAAGTAGGCAGCCGCCTAGGGCGCCATCTGGGAAGGGGGCGCCATCCTGGCCGCATGGGGCGCCATCCTGTTCCTCAGACAGTGCTGCAGCTGCCTGCTTTTTGACCCCGGCCTTGTGTGTTCCGACGCCGCTTCTGGGCACGGGCGGAGGTTTTCACGCAGGCGCAGTTGCTCCGGAGCTGAAGTTGAGTGCAGGAGCAACTGCACATGGGCGAAAACCTCCGCGCATGCCCAGTAGCTCCCTTGCGCAGAAGCCTGTAAGCAAAGCACTCCCTATCGGGCAGGAAGGGAGTGCCTCCCCTCTCCTTTTGTCTCCGCCGTGCGCGCGCGTTTGCAGGAAAGGAGAAAAGAATCAGTGAAGGAAGTGTAAGTGAAGGAATGAATGAAGGCCTTTCCTCCTCCTCCTCTGTGACCTCTTCTCTCCCTCCTTCCTTTCTTCGGCTCTATTTCTGTCTAGACCTGAGGGGCCTGAGGCTATGAGGAGTTGTGGGAGTTGGAGTCCAAAACACCTAGAGGGAGGGAGGGCGGGCCCAAGTTTGCCCAGGCCGCGCTGCCTGTATTCAACCTCATTTGAACATTTTGGCTGTTTTTCTATTTACATTTACATTGGGATCCTAATTTTGGACTTATGGGAGACTCCTATGAATTATGAGTCGGGTGGTAGGTAATATATTCTGATTTTGATGCATTTACATTGCATTTCTTGTTGATTATGATACAGTTCTGCTTAATATTGTCATACAATATAATACAAATACAATATAACAATAGAATAATGATATATTTTATATTACATGTAATATTACAAACAATATTGCAGTATAGTGGTATTGTACAAAATAGTAATATATAATATTTTATTTTACTTTATTTTGGGTTATTTGAGTTTTATAGGAGTAATGAAAATATTTAGTAGAGGATAATTTTATTTAAATAAATAATTTTATTATTTTATAATAATAATATAGTAGAATGTTACATTATATTATAATGTCAATATATTATAATATAATTATATTGTAATGTAGTATAATATAATTATGATATAATATAGTATGAGTATGGTATAATATATTGTATATACATTGATACAATATAATACTACTAATGGTATTGTGATATTATAATTGTATATTTGTTTTACATGGGGGGGCAAAATAATGTTCGCTTACCATTTAAAATTACCTTAGACCGCCCCTGTATGTCCGTCATCATCTGTTAAGAGCCTTGGGGGTTACCTTGGACCATTTGCTGTCAATGGAGGCTCATGTCTCCACCGTCACCAGAGTGGCGTTTTTCCATCTTCACCAGGTGAGGAAGCTGGCCCCCTACCTGTCCCGACACGACCTGGCCACAGTGGTCCAAACTACGGTTATCTCGAGGTTAGACTATTCTCACGCTCTTTACATTGGCCTTCCTTTGTTGGTGATCTGGAAACTTAAGGTGGTGCAGAACACTGCAGCTCGACTCCTTGCCGGAGTCTCGGTAAGCTGTCACATCATGCCAATTCTGCGCGGGCTGCACTGGCTACCTGTAGAATGCCGGATTACCTTCAAAGTGTTAGTTCTGACTTTAAGGCCTTAAATGGTCTGGGGCCAGTGTACCTGTGGGACCGCCTCATCCCATATTGTCCCACCAGATCTTTGCGCTCCGAAGAGCAGAACCTCCTGGTCGTTCCCAGCCCTAAGGGATACCGCTTGACTGCAACCCGTCGAAGGGCGTTTTCGATCATTTCTCCAGTGCTCTGGAACACATTGCCCGCTGACGTCTACACTATTCAGGGCCTCCTATCATTTCGAAAAGCCTGCAAGACTTTGTTGTTTTGGCAGGCTTTCGGGGCCTGACTAGCGGCAGTTTTCTCCTGTCGTAAACCAGGCCCGGATTACCCAGAAGGCCACCTAGGCCATGGCCTAGGGCGGCACCTTTGGGGGGGCAGCGGGTCCAACCCCCCAAAAAAGATCTTTAAAAATTCAAAAAAAATGCAAAAAAAATTCAAAAAAAAGGGCGCATGCGCGCAGCGGCGTAAGCACCATCCATGGCCGCCCCCCCCTTGCTTTGCTCCCCTTGGCTCTGCCCCCGCCCTCGGCTCCACCCCACCCCCAGCTCCACTCCCACCTCCTCGCCAGCTGGGGAGGAGGAAGGAAAGCCCGGAGCCGATGTGGGGCCTCCCCACGGCTCCTCCCTCCCTCCTAAAGCCATCATACCGGCCTGAAAAGGGCGATTTCAGCCACTTCTCAGGCAGGCATGGTGGCTTTAGGAGGGAGGGAATGAGGGAGGAGCCGTGGGGAGGCCCCGCATCGGCTCCGGGGTGGGGTTTTCCTTCTTCCTCCTTCTTGCGCCGGCGAGGAGGCGGGGGCGGAGCCGGGGGCGGGGGCAGAACCTTTGGCCTAGGGTGCCAAAAGGGCCTGATCCGGCCCTGTTGTAAACACCATCTTGTATTACCAGTTGTCTCGGGGCGTTTAACAGCTGTTTTATCGTGATATTTTAATGATGTTTTAATTGTGATATTTTTATTTATTTTAGCTGTATTTTAGCTTTATTTCTGTGTTTGTGTGTAATCTGCCCCGAGCCATTGGGAGTGACGGCGAAGAAATTCGTATATATAAATAAATAAAAATTTGTACCCCGCCTTTCTCAAACTGGGGGGGGGGGGGACACAGACTCAGGACAAGCTGGCCAAATTTGTTTGGTGGCCTCTGTCTAATTTTCAGGCAATAATTAACCCCAAATTAACCCGCTGTGTTAATTTTTTAGGGAGATTTGGGGTTGGGATTTCGGTGGTTGCACTTATTGCTCAGATATGTTCTGTGAACCACATTTCACCCACACTTGGATTTAAACTGCATCATGTTAATTTGACCCACAGGTACAGTAGTGGGCACAGGATGGAAGTGCTTGTATTTGGGAGGGAATCAGTATTAATGCTGTGGTGGACAGTAAGTGGGGAATGATGAATGGTTCATAACACTCGCTGTCATTAATCCCAATTAACCTACAATCTTTGCCATTTGTTTCCAAGCTGCCTGACTTCCTGTTGCATTTTAATGAGGTTTCATTGCCTCCCAAATGGTAACGAATGCTTTAAAGCAGGGTTGGGCAGTGATCAGAGGTGGAGGGGGTCTTGGAAGGCGGCATTCCTGTGTCCTCCAATTGTCCCAATTTGCAATGGAAAAGTCCTGGATAATCTCTGCTGTCCCCACTTATGGGGTTGCCATATTATTATTATTATTATTATTATTAATTTTTATTTATTTATTTATTTACAGAATTTACACCCTGCTCTTCTCACCCCCGCAGGGGGACTTAGAGTGGCTAACAGTGGCAACGATTTGATGTCGCAATAAATTACAATTATAATAAGACTAGCTTGGGGACCCGGCCCTGCCCGGGTTATTTGTGAAGCGCAGCAGGATGTAGAGTGGGTCATGGGGGCTCTGTGTGCCAAGTTTGGTCTTGATCCATCATTATTGGGAGTTGCAGTGGTATCATGAAATTACTGAAGGTAGTGCAAGTCCCATCATTTATTTATTTATTTTATTTTATTTCACTTTTGTATTCCGCTCCTCCCAGCAGGCTCGGGGCGGATCACAGCAAAAATACATGGGCGGCATGTTGCAACATGTCAACAAGCGACCCTACAATTGTTAAAACAATAAAAAAAACATCACATAAAACATAAGCCACATTTAAAATCAGTTACATTGTCAGAGCATGGATTGGGGGACATACATCGAGGTTTTTGGACCAGTACACCTAATTAAAGGCCAGCTCGAAGAGGGCCGTCTTACACGCCCTCCGGAAGGGACCCAGTTCGGCAATTGCTCAGGCACTATCCGGGAGGGCGTTCCAGAGCACTGGTGCCGCCACAGAAAAGGACCTTTGTCTGGTCGTTGACAGGTGGCAGGAGCGGACTGATGGAATCAACAACAGATTTTGCTCATCTGAGCGCAGTGATCTCGGGGGAACGTACGGGGTAAGGCGGTCCTTCATCTCTGCCCCCCCCCCCCCAAAGTGTAGTAGGATGTAGATTGGGTCATGGGGGCTCTGTGTGCTAAGTTTGGTCTGTATTGGTGAATGGATGAGGGATGCATTCTTTTTCGGAAGTGAGTGAAGGTACTTCAAGTCCCGTCATCCGTGGTCCGTCTCACACTAAACTGCACCAGGCTGTAGAGTGGGTCATGAGGGCTCTGTGTGCCAGATTTGGTGTTGATCAGTCATTGGATTAGGTTTGTAGCAGGATTGGGAAGTGAGGGAAGGTACTGCAAGTCCCATCATCCATGTTCTCTCCCCTCCAAACTTCAGTAGAATGTAGAGTGGGTCACTGGGGCTCTGTGTGCCAAGTGTGGACTTTTCGGTGTTTTTGGGGGCCACAGTGGTCTGTGGGAACAGAGGGGTGTGAAAAATACTACAAATTCCATCATCCATTGTCAGTCCCCCCCCCCGAACCTCACCAGGATGTGAAGGCAGTCATGGGGGTTATGTGTGTCAAGTTTGGTCTCAATCGGTAATTGGATGAGGGTCGCAGCAGACTTGGGAAGTGAGTAGAGGTACTTCAAGTCCCATAATCCATGGTCCACCCTCCTCCAAACTGCACCAGAATGTAGAGTGGGTCATGAGGGCTCTGTGTGGCAAGTTTGGTGTTGATCAATCATAGGATTAGGTTTGTAGCAGTCTTGGAAAGTGAGGGGAAGGTACTGCAAGACCCATCGTCCATGTTCTGTCCCCTCCAAACTTCAGTAGGATGTGGACTGGGTCACTGGGGCTCTGTGTGCCAAGTGTGGTCTTTATCAGTGTTTGTTGGGGCCACAGTGGTCTGTGGGAACAGAGGGGTGTAAAAGTACTACAAATCCCATCATCCATTGTCAGTCCTCCCCAAACCTAACCAGGACGTGAAGGCAGTCATGGGGGTTATGTGTGCCAAGTTTGGTCTCGATCAGTGATTGGATGAGGTTGCAGCGGACTTGGGAAGTGAGTAGAGGCACTTCAAGTCCCATCATCCATGGCCCACCCTCCTCCGAACTGCACCAGGACGTAGAGTGGGTCATGGGGGCTGTGTGTGCTGAGTGTGGTCTGTATTGGTCCTTTTGGTGGCCTCAGTGGTCTGTGGGAACCAAAGTGTTGGAAAGTACTACAAATCCCATAATCCGTGGGTCATGTCCCCGACCCGCGCCAGGACGTAAAGGGGGTTAGGGGGGTTATGTGTACCAAGTTTGGTGCAGGTCCATCACCCGCGCTGGTCGCTGTGGCCTGTGAAAGTGGCTGCCACATATCCGCCCTGGCCTGTGAAAGTGGCTGCTTCCGCCCTTCTGCCCTCCCGCCCTCCGCATACACACATACAAACATATAAAGGTATACAGATAAAAACATACAATACCATAGATTAAAAACAACATTAAGTAAACAATCTAAAGCCTTTCCCATTACAACAATCATATGGTCTGATTCCATGTTCAGGTGCCGTTAAATCCATTATTTATTTTATTTTATTGTTCAATTTTGTATACCGCTCCTCCCTGCAGGCTCGGGGTGGTTTACATAAAACAGCAGATTAAAATACAAATAAAACATTTTGTTGTGTAAAACACAAGGGCATGGTTTGTCATGGAGCCAGTCGGCAGCCATCCCACGATGTAGAACTACATCTGGTGGGGGCTCCATCATAAAACTAGAGAGGAACTGGCACATGCCACTCCAGTGGCAACTTGGGAGGGTTACTGTGTTCAATTGGAGTCAATGAGCAAAAGCCAGGTGGCGGACATTTCTCCCTGTGGGATGAGGTGGGAGGAAGCCGGGCGTGCGTGGCAAGTCCAGCGGCCCATTTGATGAGGTTCAGAGTCAGTACCTTGAATTAAAAGCAAATCAGTAGGCATTCTGCACCAGTTTGAGCTTCCAGATTCTCTTTGGGGGAATCCCACATAACATCATCATTATTATTATTATTATTATTTGGACTTGTATGCCGCCATTCCCGAGGGCTCGGAGAGGCTTACAGTCAAGTAAAAACACACAGAGGCAGGGCCGTAGCCAGGATTTTGATTTGGGGGGGGCTGAGTTTGGTTCGGGGGCTGAGACTGGGTGGAAGAGGGTCTACCCTAGCAAACCTTTTGTATTGTTATCCCAATAACCCCATTAATGTGGGATATAATGAGCATGGTGATCAGATCATGATATGAATAAACATAACAGTTTAAATAATGTACCAGTAAGGCCTTTTCGCGGACCACCCTGAGAATTTGGGGGGATGAAGCCCCTAGCCCCCGGCTACATGCCTGCACAGAGGTAAAAGCAAACATATTAAACTAGCTTAAAGAAAGATTTCCAGCCTAGCAATCAAAGGCTAGCCGGAAAAGGTGAGTCTTGCAGGCAGAGCCGGATGAAGGTAATTTCAAATGGTACGCAAACCTGTTGGTGCCCCCTCACTCTCCGTGCATACGCGCGCCGGTGGTGCTCGGTGTGTGCATGTGCAGGCCAGCTAGTTCTGCGCATGTGCAGGGCCAGCCGCGCATGCT